>RJWM01001529.1:114173-153342 GCA_004363535.1 Dasyprocta punctata | reverse complement strand
ATCTGTCTCTCTGTGACAGTGGGGTGTTAAGGTCCCCTGTGAAACTGTATTATTGTTTATTTGGTTTTTCATGTCTATTAAGAATTGTCTTACATAGTAGGTTGCTCTCATATTTGGTGTATATATATTTATGATTGTAATCTCTTCCTCTTGAAGTTTTCCCCTAACAAGCACGTAGTGACCTTCTTTATCTCTTTTGATCATTCTCGGTTTAAAGTTTGCATTGTCTGCAAACATAATAGCTACCCCTGCTTTTTTCTGGGTTCCTGTTGCATGGAGTGTTGTTTTCCAGCCTTTGATTTTAGTCTGTGAGTTTCCTTTTGAGTGAAATGTGTTTCTTGTACACAGCATATTGTTGGATTTTGTTTCTTAACCCACTCTGCTAGTCTGTTTGTTTTTATTGGTGAGTTGAGACCATTTACATTGATTGATAAAACTGATATGTACTGGCTCATCCCTGCATGGTATCTTTCTGTTGTTAGTTTTCTACATTTTCTGTTTAATTATTTTCCCTGCTTAGTGGTTTCCTTTGGTTGTTGTTGTTAAGATTGTGGCTATCTGTGTCCCTTTCTAGAGTGTCTTTCAGTACTCTTTGTAGTGTTGGTTTGGTGGCCATAAATTTGTTCAGTTGTTCTTTGTCATGAAAGTATCTTATTTCTCTATCAATTTTTAAGGATAGTTTTGCAGGGTACATCAAACTGGGTTGAAAGTTGTTTTCTTTCAGGATTTGGAATACTTCACTCCAAGCTCTTCTTAACTTAAATGTTTGTGTTGAGAAGTCTGCCGTGATTCTGATAGGCTTTCCTTCATAGGTGATGTTTCTTTTCTCTGACAGCTTTTAGTATTTTGTTCTTTTCCTGTATTTCTGATACCCTTAATAGTATATGTCTGGGTGAGGATTTATTTTGGTTGTGGTTAATTGGGGTTCTGTGTGCCTCGGTTACCTGTATTTCAGATTCTCTTTCCATGTTTGGAAAGTTTTCTGCTATTATTTCTGTGAATAGTCTTTGTAGGTCATCAGTATTGACCCCTGCTTTTTCATTTATGCCTATTAATCTTATGTTATTTCTCTTGGCCTCATCTTGTAGCTGTTGAATTGTCATTTCTTGGTTCCTTACTATTTTTTGGAGATCTTTTCTTTCATGGCCATGATCTCCCATGCTGTCTTCAAGATCTGAGATTCTATCTTCAGCTTCATTCAGGCGATTTTTCAAACTTTCCATGGAGTTTTTCATTTCCTGCGTTTCCCTTTGCATCTGTTTCATGCATTCTGTTTGTGTCTTATATTGTTCATTCAGGGTTTCGATCATTTTCTTAAGTTCTTCTATTTTTTTATCTTGCTCTTCTTTAGATACACACAACATTTCTTTAATATTGATTCTCATTTCATTTTTTAGATGAGAGAATATTTCTGATTTGAATTTCTCTATAGCTTCATCAAGCTGTTTCTTTATTGCATTTTCTATCATTTCAGAAAGTCCATTTGTGTGACTCCCACAGTCTTCCATTTTAGTGTCTCTTGGGTTTGTTCTTTGTTGGCTGGGGGACTAAGACTGCCTCTTGGTCTTTCGTTTTGTCATTTTCTTCTAGAACCTATGTGGCTCTGTGTCCTGTGAGGCTGGCCTGGTGTTCCCCTGAGGTTCGCACTGATTCTTGGGTCGCATTCAATCGCGGGACCCGGTAGGGCTGGGCCCGGTGTGCAGCAAGGGAGGGCGGCCTCCCCAGGCATGCGGGTGGAGCCTCTACCTTAACTGGGTGAGTGCGAAGGCCTCCCAGTCCTGGGCAGCTAGGTGGAGTGCACCCCGAAGTGATATGGGGTTCTATTCTTATAACCAAATCAGTTCTCCAAAGTCCTGCCTCCTAATACCATCACATTGGAGATTAGGCTTCAACATGTAAATTTTGGTAAAATAAACATTGAATCCATTGCAGACATTTATGCACACAAAATATACATATATAGCTGAAAATACACATATCTAAAAGTCTCATGTAGTTGTTATCAAATATTCATTCCATGATGTGTCCTTTTTCTTTGTATTTTATTTTTGATGATGTGTTACCAAGGAACACCATAGCATAAGTGAGCAGATGGAACTCATTTGTAATTTAGAATTTGATATAATGTATCTTTTGCACAGTTTTGTTAGTCTGGTGATTAAACCAATTGCTAACAGATACAGAGAAGTCTGCATTGATATCCTATTTCATTATTTACCAACATTTACTACAAGTTACATAGTTTGTGTTGTAATGGGTCAAATCATTTGTTTGCTTTTCATGTTTTACATTTTAAATTTACATGTAAATATATGAGTGATGATTAGTAGAATAATGATTATCCTTCATAATCTTTTTACTAATGTGCATCTGGTTTATTAGGCTTTGTTTCAGAAAACGTCATCTTTCTTCTATTACTGATTAACTCAGCTCTATATCTGACAGTTTCATCTATTGTGCTTGCTCATTATCAATAAATGACTGTGTTGTTCTTGAAGAAAAGCAGTAGAATTACTTGGATGGTGGTTCTGTTACCATTGATGTTCTGAAGACTGACATTAAACTATTATTGTTTCTCTTATTTCAGTATGCTTAGTCATTCTTTCATCATTTTTACTGGTTATTTTATTTAATAATTCAAGTAGGTTTATTTCTTTTCAGTTACCTGACATTGTTTTAATGTATATGCTAATTATTATATGGATAATGAGATTTATATGCTCTATAGAAACAAAAAGTTATAAATGAGAAAAAATAATGCGAAAGTTTGTATGTTCCCAATGAAAGTATGGTGGATGAATAAGAGCCACAAAGAAATTTGAAATTTATTAATATGTATCATCCTTGACTTTTTATGATGAGTAAATATTAACATTATCTTTGTTTTCTTTTTATCTACTGTCTTACATGCAGTTTGCTCTGAAGAAATTAGTATTTTTGAAATGAATGTGGCTATAGTATATTTTATACAGAAAAGTACTAGTGTTTCATAAATATTTGGTGTGACATTTAAAGTACCTAAAAGAATAAAATTTTTATAATTATTTATATATGCAGGATTGTTATAATTTAAACTTTTAGCCCTTTTGACTAAAAAATAAGTATTTATATCTCTTACATGAAAAGTCCTGAGGTAGGTAGGCATTTACTTCTAGTGTAGTTGCACCAAAGATGGTAGGATTAGGATGCAGCATTAAGATTTCTATATTAGTTTCTTACAAATAAGTTCACAGGAAAAACTGAGCCTGAAATTTTACTGTCTGATTTTCATGAGGCATTTTCTTTTGGGTTATTTCTTTTCTTTTTGGCTTGTTGTGTTTTAGAGACAGTGTTTTGCTATACAGTGCAGGCTGCCCTGGCACTCATGGCAATTCTCCTTCCTCAGCTTCCCAAGTGCTGGGATTATAGGCATGCGCCACCACACCTGGCTTAGTTTGTTTCCTGACCTTTTACTTTTCTGGATTAGTAGAAATATGATTACATTATGTGGTAAGATTTTTAAAAGAGTAACTTTTGCAAGTTTTTTTTTCTTAGCCTCTAGAAAGAAATGTAATAAATAAATATAAGAGAAATATTATTTAACCAAAACCAATATAGAGTTATTGTGAAAATGCTTTGTTTTCAGATTGCATTGTACTTCTATAAAGCATTTCTTTCAAGTTTGTCTTAGTTATTTTTGCTTCATTTCCAAGTTCTTGAATAAAATTTTTATTAAGACTAGAATTATCTCATGTTAGCATTAAGGGAAATGACTTCATGCATTGACTTTGTTGAATTGGAAGCCTGTTTTCAGATGGTCTAAAAAAGTTTTTATTAGATGGTTTTTGCTTCAAATTTTGTAGCTTGCACATTGTTTCAATAAGCACTGACTTTAAGAAAATTAATTGTATTAAAAGAAAAAAATGAAATTTATTTGCACAAACAATTCATGAATTGGACATTACCCTAAATCACTGGAGATTTAGAGTTCCTCCCAACAAGATAGTCAAGCAGTATTCATTGACAGGGAAAAAGTGCACAACTGATATACATAAATAACACAGTTGATCATAGTTGGGAATTTGCCTTTTTTGGGCATGCTGTGATGAGGCATTTGACTTATATAGGCATAGTCTAATTAGTTGGCAGCCTGTGTTTGGCTAAAGTTGGCTCCTGTAGTTAACTGAGATTCTATTAGCTATTACAAGAATACATTCTTAAGTGAATAGCAGTTTGTTTCCCAATATAGTTCATTATGTATGAAGACAGCTTAAGATAAAATTAACTTAACAAACAAGTGAAATAAGAATGATAAATTCTCATTCAGTAGAATTGGATTTGGAGTTAGAAAACTGTGTAAAGTTCACCATGTGTTATGAATGTACACTAATGTTTTAAAAAACTTGGCTTGTGCAATGTATGGTAACATGCTTTACTATTTAACTTTATAGTCTGTCAGAAACTACACAAAATGTCATGTAAGAAATGAGCAGATTTGCAATAAACTTACCAGCTGTAAAAGCTGTTCATTAAACTTGAATTGCCAGTGGGATCAACGACAACAAGAATGTCAAGCTTTACCAGGTAAAGATTTCAAACCTTGATAAATGAGTTTTATTAGCTAAAAAAAAGAATGTTCTAAAAGAAGTTTCATAATTGTGGTTTGTTTTCAATTCTTTTAAGGAAATAAATGTATTTTAAAAATACAGTTTTCATTTTAATATCATCGAAATCTGTAGATAGGATATACATCAAGAAAATTTGTGGAGTCCTCAATAATTAAGAGTTGAAGACCAATATGTTTGACAGCTGCTACTTTAGACCAGTTTCATAAGGGTTACACTAATCCATCTAAGACATTTTATATCCAGCAAGAGGCACTGATAGGTTTAGAGTGATATAGAGACTAACATATAGTTTAACTGTGTAGATCAGTATTTTCACAAAATACTACATTGAGAGTTAGTGTACATTAGGACAAACCTGTATTTTAGACAATAGGGCTCTTTAGTATTCAATTTAGATTCTATGGGCAAACTACTACTGCTGAAAATTATGTTTAAACTCTAGAAAGACTCTAGAATAGACACTAGACAAAAAGACTATAGCTTTTTTGCTAAGAATATATAAGTAAGATACTCTCCTCCTAATTAAAGAATCAAAAACCCAAGTTAAATGACAACATTACACTGGGGTTACAAAAACTAGATTTAGAAGTCAGCCTTACATAAAAGAATAATTTTGAAGTTGCTTTTATTATGCTTTGGTTATTTTTCTCTTAAAGTGATCTCAGGTTTTGTAAACTGGACTCTGGTTCAGAAGCACAGCATATTGCAATGAAGTAGTCTTACACAGGAAACCTAGCAAATAGTCAATGCATTCTAACAGATGTTATAGAGCTGTAATTTATCTTGTTTAATAATTCAAGAAACATTTAGGATCCTCTGTTTTCATTTAATACTAAAATATTAAGCAACTTTTGTTTGGGATATTGGGATATTTAAAATATTTTATTTGAAAAATAGTTTATCATATTTTGAAGATGATATGCAATGTATTAACTGTTGTCAGTCTGTTATTTTGCTATGAAATTTGTTTTTTCCATAAAAATTAAAAATTGCTTAAATTAATATAGAAGCTATATTTTGCATTCTGTAATAATTGCTAAATACTTTTTTGTAATATACAATTTTTCTTTGTTTAGCTCATCTTTGTGGGGAAGGATGGAATCATATTGGGGATGCCTGTCTTAGAATCAATTCTAGTAGAGAAAGCTATGACAATGCAAAACTTTATTGCTACAACCTTAGTGGAAATCTTGCTTCATTAACAACTTCAAAAGAAGTAGAATTTGTTCTGGATGAAATACAGAAGTATACACAGCAGGTAACGTCTATACTTGTTTGTATTATCGAAATGTGGTTTGATAATCTAATAATTCTTGGAAGTAAATCATTCTTTTTGACTTTTAAAATATTCTCACTGGATCTTAAAAATAAAAATGGAACTGATTTCAAATGTGAACAGGCAGAGGACTCACTCTGAAGGTGTATTTTGTAATATGTTACTTATCTCATGTTTTGCATAGTTAACCATTATGGAGTCATCTTAAATGAATAAATATTCTTAAAAACATGTGTATATAACTTCATTATGGTAATTCTATACTGTGTAGCCTGGTAGAGATGGTTTGGACCTGAAACTTTTCAGACTATTATCAGTTGCTTGGTAAAGAAATACTTAAGTAATGCTTTCTTGGTATGGCTGATTTTATATAATGGTGATGAAAAGTATATAATGTGGGCTTGCTGCTTATTTCTACAAGGTAGTAGTAGATTAACCTTCAAGTACTATGTTACTAATTTGAAAAGTGGGATTGTGAGCAATAAATGAGATATTACATGTAAATGGTATAAATGCCTTTTTTTGGTGTTTATTGTAATAAGCATGATGATTTTCACTTAAAGATTATTTTTTATAATAGAACTGGTGTTATTTTTTCCAGGACTCATTATTTTATGAGTTACTAGGTAACTAAATGAATATTTGATAAATAGATAATATTGACATTGATTGTAGAAAACCATTTTCCCTATACCAGTGTTCTAATTTTTCCATGATGAGTAATTAAATTTTTATGTGAGCATTCAATTCACTGTGGACCCTAATTTTTATGGTGGTATTAGCATGCACAATTCTCATGAGATCATCTAATTTCTAATGCCAGTTTCTTTCTATAGAGCCAAAACTCTCTCCTCCATTAATAATATTAATAATTATATTGCTTGCCTTTTAAAAATATTCAGATATTTTGAGCTGGATCTCACACTATGATACTTGTTGGCCTTATTATAGGTCTATGCCTGGAATTAATAGGATAAAGATAAAAATAATTAATTTCGTATGACCAATTCATCTATAAAACCTTTTATGTGTATGTGAAACTCTAGCTATTTTTCTCTCGAAGAATGGACCAACATTATTTAAGATACATTTACTGAATACCTTTAGTGTACTTGGCAATTAACTGCTTGTTGAGAATACAGAAATCAGAAGACGACTACTTTTTTCAAATAGTTTAACTGAGATACAAACACAATTATACTGAACTGTGATGTTTGCAATGAAATATGTACAGCCCAGGAGTGAACATAGGTAAGAAAGTGAACATCTATCTAATCAGCAATATATACTTTAGGAAAGCTTCCTAAAGAAATGTCCTATCAAGTTTTGTAGAATTTGGGGCTGGCCAGCACTTAAAGATATTTCTAAGGAGGCCAGAAAAAAAAATCTACATTTTTTCTTGTCTCGTTTGAGAGTTAACAATTTATGGCTAGAAAATAGGATGTGTACCTAGTGGCATATAGAGGAAACCTATTGATTTTGTATTATAGGAAAATAAGGCAGTGTATTTTTATAAAGTTTTATTTTTTAGCATATGGAACATAGCAACGTAAGTTAAAATCTATTTATATTCTCTATGTCAGGAGCATTATTTCTTTACAAAAATGAGTAATGAATACTTACTAACGCAAAAATCAGTTACAGTAAATATCCATCACTTACAGAGTTTATTGTTTGCATCTTCATATTTTCTGAGTTTTAGAAAGTACTAGTAAAACTTACTGTTTTTTGTTTAAAACATATTATTTTTAGTTGCTGCAACTTAACCTTGAACTGTGATATTTCGCAAGTAGTATATTTTAAGGTTTCTTGTGTTAGTTGCTAATTTTTTCTTGTCCATTACAAATCATGAAATGAGACTAACATTTATTTTGGATGTATGATGAATTTAGACTTGGTAGCTTGCTATTTAGCATGCTGTATAAAGTGCAGGATGTTTTGTTTTATCAGAATGCTGGGCTTTTAACAAAATTTCAAAGTGGAAACTTCTGCAAGGTGACATTCCATTAGGCATATCTTTGTATAAAATGAATTATGTCCTGAGTCATTGCATCGTATAAACTTAAGATAACCCTTCTTTGGCAATAAAGATCAATAAATTTGTATACTTTAAAGAGCACAAATTGGGTCAAATGATTATTTACTTATCGGAAATGGCTAATGAAATGTTACAGTGATTTATGGTGTGCTGCAGTAAATTTTCATAATATAGGAATTTATCTTTCATTTTTCACTGCCTGTCCAGTTCATTTACTGAGTAATAGTTACTTTAAGTGTTTTATCAGCTGCTTCATTTTTTCCTTCTTCTTTCTCTCAGATTTTTAAATGATGAGTTAAGGAGTAATATTTCATTTTAAATAACTTGTCTTTACTATGGTTAGGAGACAATTAGAATTGCTATAATATGAAAGACAATTGTTGATCTGAAATGTGTCTGATTAAGAACTTTAAAAATTTTATGACTTTTTGCTATCAAGATATTTTTAAGAACACTGTACAAAATACATGGTTATCACAATGCGAAGCAGAGTGTGTATTTTTATAATTAGAAATACTGTTTATTAAGTACCATCTCTGTCTTAAGCGTTGTGTCAGATGGTGGTAAAATAATCATTTTTATTCTGATGAACTTTGCTTAGCAAAATATATTGATTAATTTTTATGAATAATGTATTCTGTTGGCAGTATGAAGTCCGCTATCATAACAAATTCATAAGATATTTTATCTATGAAATAGCTATTGAGTATTTACTGTATGCAGTTCAGTAAGTGTGTATTTATACATGCTGCAAATTTCTAGGTTGAAGTCTATCTTTTAAAGGTCTCTAGGACCATTTGCAGAACATTAGAATAAATACTGAATATAAATATCTTATTTTTATGTTGTTAAAGTTTTATGTAGTGTAAAAAAATCATGTAGAGTTTTAAGATCATTTTATGTTGTAGTAAGTATCAGTAGTTTAGTATTTTGGAAAACATAATATCACTTATATTGAAATAGTGTACATAATCTAGTAGAATTTGGTTAAAATATTAACCTGGATTATTAACATGTACTTTTTTTGCATGATCATAATATTGGCATGTTTTGAAATTGTGTAATGATTAAAGTATGTAAATATATAAATCAAAAATTTAGTATGGTTATGTAGCTTTTGTCAACTTGTTAAATTTTCAGCAGATAAGGAAAATTTTATCAGTTTTCTTGATCTTTTTATTAATGAAAGTATATGATATAGTTTATATAAGATTGCACAAAAGACCTAATATAATATCAGAGGGCTGAACTAGGGGAGACTAGTTATTCTTTTCCCTGTTCTTTCTTGAAGTTTTGTTACTGTCTTCACTTAACCTCTTTGTACTGTTGATTTTGTTCTCTAATTTTGCAATGTGAGGATAAGGACAATTTATCTTTAGATGTTTAACTCTTTAACTTGACAGTAATACTAATGGTAACAGAGCGCAAGGCCTACCTGAGCTACATAGTGCGACCCTGCCTCAAAAAAACCAGGTGCGGGAGTTTGGCTCAGCAGCTTAAGCGCCTGTCTGGCAGGTATGAGCCTGTGAGTTCGATCCCTGGTACCGCAAAAAAAAAATAAATAAATAAAAAAAAATACTAATGGTAACAGAGGCAGCAGTAGCAATATGTTAAGTTTTTAATGAAGTAGATATTTAAATTAGATATTTATATCCCTATTTTATAGGAAAGAAACGAGTTACACAGGCTCTAACCTTAAACACAGAGCATATGCTTCAAAAATAGTGTTTTCTTCTACATCATTCTTCAAAATATGCTAGAATTATTAAATTATCCTTTGTATTAAAACAAAGGTTGTTCCATATATTTAAATGTAATTTGTAATGATAATAAATTATTTGCTTAGTAACATGATGCATTAATTTTATATCAACTTTTTAATGTCCTTTCTATTGTGTTTTTAAAATTTTTACTTTATTAATACTTGTTTACAGTAATAATGATTATATTCCTCATGGGTAGTTAGCACATGTACATAACACATCTTAATTAGATTTTTCATCTCTTTTCTCTCCTATCCCTCCATTTCTTGGTCCCCTTCCCTTTTGCAGAAGATCTATATTCATTTTTCCTGTTATCTATCTTCTCTACTTTTCTCTTTATATTTTGGGGTTCTTCTGTAAGAGAAACCATACGATATTTAAGCTCATATGTCTAATTTATTTAACTGGTCTCCAGATGCATCCTTTTTTCCTACAGATGTCTCAGGTTTATTCTTCTTTATGCAGAATGGTACTCATTGTGTATAAATACCACATTTTACTTATCCATTTATATGTTGATGAACATATTGGCTGCTTCCAAGATTTAGCTATTATGAATTATGCTGATATAAACATGAATTGTACTTTCAAGGTTCAGCTGTTACGATTTTTCTTACTATAAATTGTGAATGCATGTATCACTGAAATATGATAATCTTTAACTGTTTTAGGAAGATACCTAGAAGAATAGTTGGGTAAAATTTAATTTCTAATTGTAGTTTTTTCTTTAATATGTATACTAATTTCTGTAATGGTCCTACTACTTTATATTACCACTAGCAATAAGTGAGTGGTTTCTTCCCAGGATCTTCAGTCTTAGTTTCCTCTGCCTAACTTTACAGCCTGTGGGTTTGTGAGGTACCTCCCTGTTTCCGAGGCCCATCTATTTTTACACCCCAGACTGTGGTATTTATTTAAGCAAGGAATGTTCTTGCTTATGTTGGTGCATGGGCAAACAGTCAGACCACTAGTCTTTGCTGACTATAGGGAGTGAGGCAGGAGTTAAGTATACCATTGAATTTAATTCCAGGACTTCCAGATCTAGCTGCTTCTGACAGCCATACTTGCCAGGTATTGCTTCTTACCATGGATGGTGGGGCTGATATTTTTTCTAGCCTGACCCTAAACTTCTCAGGGGGTCTGTGTCTAGCCTGTACCCTCTCCACAGCTGTCTCTTGAGGGTGTCTCTCACTTAGTCACTGTATTAGAAGAATAGTAGAGACTGTGAAGTAAAGTTGTGCTGCAGTTGTTTTGTGCTTATTCTCCACATGGCTCCTGATTAAACCCTCTCCACTATGGCAGGCAAGGTAGTGGATTAATTCTCCAACTTGAGCTTTCCAATGAAGCAAAGTCACTTTCAGAGTAAAATTCACCCTGGTTTTGTAGTTTACAGTAGCTGTGGGACTGTCTTGGGATTAACTTTGCTGGCCCAGTGTGTCATTTTTCTTTGGTGCAGCCAGCTCACAGGGAGTCTTTCCCTAGATGTTAATCTCTCCCACAATCAGTTTAGTCAGTTGGCTGGTGCCTCTGCTGCCCTGTCCTGAGGGGAAACAAAATGCAGAGGAGCCTCAAAGTTGGTGGGATGTCATAGCCAGGCAGCTGAATTCAAAGGTGCCAAGTTGCATGGGAGCGAATGTGTGCTTTCCATCTGTCTTTAATTCGTTTTTCCTCCTTCTCTCCTCCCCTCCTTTTTTCTATTGTTTACAGAAAGTATCACCTTGGGTAGGCTTGCGCAAGATCAATATATCCTACTGGGGATGGGAGGACATGTCTCCTTTCACAAATACAACATTACAGTGGCTTCCTGGTGAACCAAATGATTCTGGATTTTGTGCGTATCTGGAAAGGGCTGCAGTGGCAGGCTTAAAGGCAAATCCTTGTACATCTATGGCAGATGGCCTTGTCTGTGAAAAACCTGTTGGTAAGTAGTCCATTAAATTAGCATTTCTTTAAAAATGTGTTTTCAAGCCCTCTTCTTTCGACCTCCTTCCAAGGTGTAGTCTGAAGTAACTCACACCACTTTTTAATGATACTGACCTCCTAATAATTATTTTTATGTACCTTTCCCTCTTATTAATTGATCCTAAGCATAACTTGTGAAAATAAAAATTTATAATTTTATACAATATATTTTTTTATTAAAATACTGTGATTAGAAACATATGGGTTATACTATAAGAATAATCTGTTTTTTATTTGTTAATTTCCTTTAGTTTTATCATAATAATGTTTGAGAAGATTTGTCTTTTCTTGTCTTTAATATTAGTGACTGTGACATTATGTAATCTTACAGATCTATTATTAAATTTGTCAGGTAAAAAAGATGCATTTTTAGAGGATATTACTGTCATGTGAGAAAGGAATATTGAATTATTTGCTTTTACAATATACTATTTTCATTATGATAAAAATATATAACATAGCATTTACTGTCTTAACCATTTGGAAGTGTACAGTTCAGTGACAGTAAATACATTCACACTGTTGTGCCATCACTACCACCACTAATCTTCAGAACTTTCTTCGTTTTATAAAACTAAAATTCTGTACACATTCAACAGTATTTTCCACCATCACTTAGAAAACACCATTCTATTCTGTCTGAATTTGACTTTATATACTTCATATTGTAGACTCATATGATTTTTATTCTTTTGTGACTAGCTTATTCTCTTAGTTTATCCAAGTTTATCCAAGTTATAGAATGTGTAAGATTTTTCTTATTATTTAAGACTGAATTATATATATGTCTATATAATTTTATATATAAATGTGTGCACAGTAAGTCCCCGACTTCAAAGGAGTTCCATTCCAGGAGAACGTTTGTAAGCATTCATAAGCCTCAGATTCATTCATAAGCCTGTCAAGTGAGTCTCATACATCTTTAACACACATATAAAATGTATATTGATTTGCACTTCCTAACAGTCCCCTCCACATCACCACTTCTTTTTCTCTTGCTTCTGGACAACCTGGGCTCTGAGCACTGTACTACTGTACAGTATTGCACTGTACAGTAAGCACACAGCAGCATAACTGTGACAATGTCAGGCAGACACATGAGCTACTTCCATGATTTGTTCACATCTACAAATTTTCATAATTTGAAGTCCATTTGTATCTGTGAAAGTTCCCAACTTGAATGTTCGTAAGTCGGGTACCTACTACATATGTAATTCTATATGTAATTTTATATGTGTGTGTATACACATACACATATATATCTCCCACAGTTTGCTTTTCCATTCATCCATGAGAAGGCATTTTGAGTTGCTTCTATTTTTGGCTATTGTGGGTACTGCTGTGAATATGAATATACACATATGTGTTTGAATTTCTGATTTCATTTCTTTTGAGCACATATCCAGAAGTGGAATTGCTGAATCAAATTGTAATTTCTGTTTCAGTTTTTGAGGAATTGTTATTCTATTTTCTACAGAGGCTATATCATTTTACATTCATACCAGCAATGCGTAGTTCCAATTTCTCCACTTATTTGCCAACATTTGTTATTTTTGCTTTTTGTAGTTGCTTTTTAAAATAATAATCATCCTAATGACTGTGATAAATATATTTTACACTAATATTTTATAGTAAGTTATATTTTTATTATTTGTTTATATCACAGACATGCTTAGTGATAGAGATATGATTTGATAAGGTGTGGAATGTTTCTGGAAAAATTATGTCTGGGAAAGGAAATAATGCTGGTATACATAGTATTCAGCTAATAGAAAAACTATGTAACATATTACATTACTATTTATAGTTTTCAAAATTATACAATTTATAAAGAATTCAAAATTTTACAGGGATTTTTCAAGTTTAGTAATAAACTTAAGCAATATTGATCTGTTATGTTTGTTTTCATTTACCTAATTAGATTATAATGGCACAGTTGGGTTAATTGAAACATTTCCTAAATAACAAGAGAAACAAAATTTGTACATTGGTGTTAAAATACTTTAACAAATGAAATATTTGTATTTCTGAATTTATTCCAGTTAGTCCAAATCAAAATGCAAGGCCTTGCAAAAAGCCATGCTCTCTAAGGACTTCGTGTTCCAATTGTACAAGCAATGGCATGGAGTGTATGTGGTGCAGTAGTACAAAGCGATGTGTTGACTCTAATGCTTACATAATATCGTTTCCATATGGACAGTGTCTAGAATGGCAAACTGCCACCTGCTCTCGTAAGTATCTGTCTGGAGGGACTTTTCATTTAACAGCAACATGTATTACTTTTCTGTGATAGAAGAATTAAACATTTGAGAAATTTCAAATAATGAGAGAAAATATTCTTATAGATAGGTTTAAAACCTACAAGTGCTATTATTGTCTGAGCTTGAATTTCACGAAGCATATTGCCCTAAATGTAGCAATATCATTGTCTACTTATTCATTCTTTTCCTTCCTCTTCTCAATTTAATTTTCTTCTAAGGGACAGGCTGTTCAAGTTAGAAATCAGCTTCGTAAGTGTGCGATCCCTTTTGTTGGCAAATCTAATTTTAGGGCCTGTAAGTGTCCTGCTTACTCCTGGGATTCAGTATTCCATAAATAACAACGTGGACAAATAGATACTAAAAATTTGTATTGGAAATGGTCTGAGTTATGTGTTGCTTTGAGAAGTTGTCGTAATGATCATTTGAGGTTTTTTTCTTTAAAGGAATTTAAGAAAAATGTGTCTTTACAAATGACAAAAATGAATTGTCCAGTCTTAATACTGAGATACCAATGTGTAAAATTCATAAACTGAAGATAAGTATATTGTAAGACAAAATTTTCATGATTTCTGAAGAAGGTTTGGTAATAGCCAGCATTATTAAAATGGGTATATTTAAATAAATATTCTAGCTAATTTAGTTAATATACTGAATTAGATAGTTCATGTACATTACTTAAGTACTATAATAAGATGCTTTGGTTCTTAATATGTAGAATGATAATGATAATAAAATTTTCATGAAATAGAATGAAATAGAATATCAAAAAACTTAGTGGTATAGCACATATCTTATAAAACTATATTTCTTTTAATAATTTGTAGATTTTATATGCACACCTAATTTAAAACCCATCTTTTTTGGGTAATTGATGAAGGAAATTGCGTTTACATTTGCTGACACTTGTTTCCAGATTGATTTTTCAAATTCTCATGTATTTAAAAATTGAATATTTTGCAACCTGACTTCCAAAAATAAATAAAAAGGATTGTTACTGATATTTATAAATATCGTTAGTTTATCTATAGTCTCTATACCACCCCTAACTTTAGGAATCATATACGACCTACATGAACTTTCCTGTGACATTGTTTTCTATAATAAAAAAAGGAAAAGCTTTAGAATTCTAGTTTTGAGTCACCATTAAATACTAAAGAATGGATTTTTTGGATTTTATTAGTGCATATTGATTTCCACTCGAGCAAAAACAATACCACCTTTACCTTATTTAATAACTTTATACCTAAAATGAGAACCAAAGAAACTAGAATGTTTCTCTGAACATAAAATTTTATAACTAATTTTTAAAATCTAAAATCTAATAAACCAAACTAGAAGATTTATACTTTGTCATTCAGTGCAAGAAACCCAGGACATTTTTTTTAATTAAAAAAAATTTTATCAGTACTTGTTTGCAGTACTTAATGGTTTAGTTTATTGTGGTGAGTTGGTACAGGTACATAATGCATCTTAATTCCTTTTACTTTCCCATTTCTTCCTTGCTAACCCATCTCTTTCCATCTCTTTCCATTCCCTGTCCATTTGCAAAAGATTTATCTCCCTATTTTCTATTGTCTATCTTTTATTTTGCTCTTTATTTAAACTTTATCCTTATTTATTTCTGAGTATTACTCCATTGCATTTGTATACCACATTTTTTTGTGTACTCATCTGTTGATGGACATGTAGGCCACTTTGAATATTTAGTTTTGAATATTTAGTTTTGTTCAGAAAGTTCTTTCCTATACCTGTATCTTCAAGAGTTTTACCTATGTTATCCTCCAATGGCCTCAATCCATTTTGTTTTTAGGTTAGTACATGGGGAGAACTATGGATCTAAATTCAATTTTCTGCATGTGTATAGCTAGTTTTTCCAGCACCATTTGATAAAGATACTATATTTGCTCAAACTTGTATTTTAGGCCCCTTTATTAAAGATCAGATGACTAACTGTGCCTCAGGTTGTTTGTGTATTATTTATTCAGTACCACTGATCTGCAAAATTCTTTAACCTAAGATTTCCCCAGCTGTTTAGAAAGCATTAATGGAAATAATATATTAAGAATAGTTTGGCAGGCTGAGGTTTTAGCTCAGCGGTGCAGCGCCTGCCTGACAAGTGCAAGGTCGTAAGTTCAACTCCCAGTATGAAAGAAAGAGAGAGAGACAGAGAGAGAGAGAGAGAAAGAGAGGGAGAAAGAGAGAAAAAGAGAGAGATTAGTTTGTCCATAAGTTTTTCATAATACATTTTAAAGACATTTTAATAATTTTCTTTCCTTAAGAAGAGTGTTCTAAGATAAAATTTATTTTCCTAGGAAATATCTGTATACTCTAAACATATTAGAAAACAGTATTTATTAAGGGTAAGACCTAGTTAATTTTGCCTCGCACCATTGCATGATAGTAAGTAATTCCAGTGTCAAGTTAATATAACTGATTCGATATTTTTCATTATTTGCCATCAATTACACAGCAACCTTGTATAGTTGGGTAAATAGTATAACAATCAGTGATACTATGGATTCACTACAATCATAGATTTCAGAGACATATTTCAAATGAAAGAAATTAAGAAGGATTGTGGACATGTAGGAAATATTCAGTTATCTAAGTGTCTTTTAAATGAAGTATCATTTACCATTGTGTACTATTGGAAAAATTTTAATTTCCAAAGTAAGACTCTTCATGTCAATGAATTAATTGTGTGTGCAAGGTTAGCATTACCTGTAAGTGTTTGATAACTCATACTTTATGTGTTATCAATTCTTTTTTTAATTTGAGGAAATAGGTGCCACTAGAATACCTTCTTATATCCCACCACTCAGCTATTCAACAAAGAATTTATAACAAATAATATTATCATTGATAAATCCTTAAATATTGTGTTATCTTGTACAGCCTAGTATATTGAGTTCCTGATGTTCACTTAGAAACTTAGACCATTCCTATTTGAAGTAATAGGAGGAACATTTTTGCTTTCAGTATTACTAAATATGGAGTGGCAACTGAGTTTTTACACTACAATGATGAATATGAATTTGCCAGAAATTTACCATTTTTTCCCTCTGGAGATTTTCTGCTATGTGACTAGAAGACATCATTTACAGTGCTTTATATATCTGTCACTATTTTCTGTGAATAGAGAATTCCCTAAACAAAGTGTGCCTCATTAGGAAAGTAAAAGGATCATAGAAAATCTCAGCTCCAGGCCAGCTCAGCAGCATGGTGCCTGTCTGGCAAGTGTGAAGTTCGGAATTCGATTCCCAGTACCAAAACAAACAAGCAAACAACAAAATTCTCAGCCCTATAGAGAGTGGTGTGATTACAAATTAAAAGCATTACTTGGCAATGACTCTGAATATGATGTCAGGTTGTCATATCACTTTATGCTTGGATGGTATCACAGAATTCATAGGCTATGATGAGTTTCTTATGTTGTATCTCAATCCAAAAGAATAAAAGTTGAGCTTCAGTGAATTAGTCTTAGAATGATATTCTTTATCACTGAAAGTTAGCAGGAGTGTGTGCTTTGTGTTGTCTGATTAAAGGGGAAGTAGCAGGGTCCCATGTTCTCATTCAGTGTATTCTTGGGGTGAAGTTGTGTATATTAGATGATAGCCAAATACTAGTATCTTGGCCCCCTGGGGAGAGCATTACCCACAAAAAATAGTCCAAATGGGGGTCAGGAATCTCAGGGAATAGGCCTCTGTCACTTACATTGGATGTCCATGGGCAAAGAATATGTTTTCATTGAAGACCTTCACTATGTACAAGAATGGTAAACAGCTCAGTATCATAGCCAGTGGCATAGGTGTTTTATAGGCCACTGGGTCACCTCCCCAAAAGTGCAAGCGCTGGAAAGGATTTGGGAGTGTTTAAGTAGTGACTTCATTTTTCTCCATGTCATGATTAGCACCCCTCTTTTTTTGAAACACCCAAGTCAATTTATTTATCTCCTTTTGTGTACTTAAAGTCTATGTGTTAGGTATTAATACAGAAATATTTACATAAACTACAGTTTGTACCATATTTTACTATTTTTTCATAATTATATTAATTTTTCCATAATCATATTCATTTTTAGTCTACAATTCTGTTTGAATATAAAGTTATGTAACATTTTTAATGTTCGTATAATGCAGCTCAGAATTGTTCTGGATTGAGAACATGTGGACAATGTTTGGAACAGCCTGGATGTGGCTGGTGCAATGACCCTAGTAATACAGGAAGAGGACACTGCATTGAAGGGTCTTCACGAGGACCAATGAAACTTGCTGGAATACACAACGAGATGATTCTTGACACTAATCTCTGCCCTAAAGAAAAGAACTATGAATGGTCATTTATCCAATGTCCAGGTAATAAAAATGTGATGAAAACAATTTCAGGTTCTGCTTGAATGAACCAAGTTATTATAATCTTTGGTTGCTCATATCACTGTAATATCTTAGTATTTCATGCAATTTAGTGTAGTCAGTGAAGCTTTATGCTAAGTATAAGAATACTATCTATAGCATGTATGATGTACTCAGCTGGCCTTATTTTAAAAACTGCCATTGATGTTCACTATCCGTTGGGGATCTATGAAGAATCATGTTGAAAGCTCCTCGGAGTCAGGTACTGGGAAACTGTGGCATTTATCTACTGCCTCTTCTCCCCCATTGGTTGAATAATTGCTCTAGGAGTATTAATTGTGTTGTACTTCTGAGCTGTCTGGCATGTGCACAGCTGTCTTGGTATCAGTGAAAACCCTGAGGTAGAAAACTACAGTAGAGATGTTGCTGAATTTTACATAAACCACTGACATCGTGAAGGATCGAGACTAGATAGATAAAGAGAATGTAGAACACAGTACAATAATACCTGCTCCAAAAACTGTGAAATAGGTAAAAAGCAATAAATCAGATCAAACTATGGATTTACAGAGTAACATGGATGAGTTTTAAAGGTATTTTGTTTAATGGAAGAAGCTTGATTCAAAGGCTACAGGTTGTATTATTTCATTCATAATGCAATCTGAAGACATAAAACTGTGGAGATGGAAAACAGGTTATTTGTTTACCAGGAGAAGGGACAGGAATTGATTTTAAGGGACATCACAGTGAAAATTTGATGATATGGAATTACCCTGTATGGTACTGAGATAGTTGATAAAATACTCCATGTTTGTCAAAGTCCATATTGTATACTGGAACTGTAACTCATTGGGAGAGCACTTGCATAGCATGTGGGAGACAGTGGGTTTGACCCCAGGCATTACAAGTTCAAAACAAATCCATACTATTTACCACAAAGAATCAACTTAACTGTAGATAAACTTTAAGACAAGTCAATCAGAATGTTGGGGACCCAAGGGTGGAATGTGAATTGTGCCAATTGAACCTAAGTGTGTTACAAATGTCATAACCTCACCCCAAAAATACTTCAGCTTTGGAAATACTATTTTGACTGCAAAGTTTAAAGAAAGGGAAAAATCTGTAAATAAGTACACTGTATTCTGTGGTAAATTTGTTTTTCCCAGTTACAGGTTAATGAATCTAACATTATATATAGTGGATTTGAATGCGTAAGTAAGTGAAGTTTATTTAGTAGGAGGCAGGTTTCTCACTGTCAGAGAAGGAAGTTAAAAATTAACAAGCAGTGAAAGATACAGTGAATGCTTTGTTGCTGAATTAGAGCTGAAACACCTGAGTTCATGTTTAATATATACATGGATGTAAATATAAAATACATATGTATATAAATGAGTTAATGTGCATACGTAAAAGGTATCCATAGATCTCTTTGTTGAAGGGCCTAGAAGACATGACATTGATAAAAAGAAATAAAGTGGATCAAATTGTTGGTTTGGTAAATAAATCAATGTACAGATCTTGATTTCTAAATGCTGTTCTCCAATAAATATAACAAGGACATTCTGGTTAAATGACTAATTCTACAGGTGGGCCAGAGAGAATGCAAGATAAGCCTAGGGCATTTTGTATGCCCAAAGGTATGAAAGTAAGAAAAAAGGGAGAGACAGGATTGGGGAAGGGATGGAAGGGAAGGGAAGGGAAGGGAAAAGAAGGGAAGGGAGATTCATAGCCAACCTGAAATTGATCAAATTTAGGCAACAAAATGATGATTTCATTGGTTATAACTCAAAGAATAAAATGTATATTTATGATTAATATGGAAATAAATCTTCCTTATAGAAAATTCCTAGTAAGACATATAAAAGGAATAGGGAAATTAAAAGTTTTACCATTGGAATGCCACAGTAATACTGCTGTAGAAATTTACCTCTTAAGAATATTAAATTTAGCGGGTGAATTTTTTTACAGGGATTTTTTTTTTTATTAAGGGATTGAATCCAGGGGCACTCTAAGACTGAGCTGCATTCCTAGCCCTTTTGATTCTTCATTTTGAGACAGGGTCTCATCAGGTTGCCCACACTGAACCTGAATTTTTGCTCCACATACCTCAGTCTCCCTCAGTGCCAGGATTGTAGATGAACAACACTGCACCTGGTTTAGTGGGTGAATCTTTAAGGAGATATGATATTTGCATGGCTTCAAAGTATAATTTTTGAAAGTGTTTCCTAATTACTGTGGTGATTCTAATACACGTCCATAATCTCTTTGATAGCCCTTCCACTAGAAGATGGTGTTTAATTTCTCTCCCATTGAGTGTGGCTTGTACTCAGTGACTTGAATCTAATGAGTACAGTCCAGGAGGGGAAAATGATGACTTTACAGTGAAAACGAAGGTATGCATCATATTAGCTAAGTGACTAATGGTGACAAACTGGCAATAAACCATGTTAGTATTATTTATCCCACTGATATAATATGATAAGGGCACTTCATATCTGTGATAGTATTCTTACCCAAAATTATTACACTTACTGTAATCCTGAGAAAACATCAGACAAACCTAAATTTTGGGACATTGTACAAAACATTTGACCAGTACCCTGCAAAAGAGTTATAGTTACAAAAGAGGAGAGACTGAGAAACTAGCTCACTGATTGCAGAAGGTCAAGGGCACATGGTAATGAAAAGCAATGTGATGTCCTGGATTGGACAGTGGAATCAAAAGCATTTGTGGCAAAACTGGTGAAATCAGATTAAAGTCTATAGTTTAGCTAATATTATACCAATGTTAATTTCTATGTACATATAGAAATATACACCATGGTGAGTAAAATTGGGAGTACAGGAATGCTTTGTGCTATTATTGCAGTTTTGTAAATCTAAAATTATTTCAAAGTACAATTTAAAAAAAGATATAGCAGTTTAGAGAAATTATCAATGGAAATTTCTATGAGTGAAAAATATAGTCACTGGAATTAGAAATTCAGTGGTTGCTTTAAATAGCAGATTAGCTGTAGCCAAGGAAGTCATTAACAAAGTGTAATATACATATGCAGATACAATCCAGAGTTCAAGAGAAATAACTAGGAGACACACGAAGATCTAAAGTGTGAAAAAAAGGTTACAGGTAGGATAGAATGAAAAGTTTCAAATATATCTAGTAGAAATTTCAGGAAAAAAACTGAAAAAGGGAGAGAAAATACTTAAGAACATTGTCTTGCAATGGGGTTTTAGACACCACACATACAGTAGTGCCTTCTGGTTCAAATATAAAATAGGGTTTGCTGGGAAAATTTTATAGTCTCAGAAGTAGAAGCATACAGATGATTTAATAAGCTTTTAGTATAATCAAGAAAGTTTTGTTTAAGTCAGACATGCACCAACATTTCGAAAGAGAAAAAAAATATACATCCCTTAGTACTGTTCTTCCCACCCCACCTCCAGGGAGGAGGCGGGAACATTGTGTAAGAAGAGGAAGGAATGATTTCTAGCCAAGAAATTTGAAGGGCTAGCAATGTAACTCAGTGGTAGAGCACTTACCTAGCATGCACAGAGCCCTAAATTCAGTCCTCAGCATGGTCCCACATACACACAAAAAGAAATTTTAATTTGAAGTAATCTTTTTAATTAGAGATGGGCTCTAGAGTTCTGTGGCTAAAACTAATTTTTTATTGACCGTTCAGAAAGCAATAATAGAAAAGAAGGATAAATAGTTTTTTGATTTCTCCCTGCAAACCTTGGGATACATTTATGGTAATTAAATCAATTGGAATTAGTGCAAGAATGGACAGATAAACCAATAAAGCTCAGTACTCTAAAAACAGACTCACATTAACCACATTAACAAATAGTCACTGACTTTTCATGGTTCTGTTTATAATTTTCACTTTACAATAATATGAAAGCAATATGGATTTGGTAGACACTGTGCTTTGAATTTTGATCTTTTCCAATTTAAGCATGTGTAGTAGGATACTCTCTTGTGATGCTGGGTATCAAAAGAGAGCTGTAGCTCCCACTCTGTCATGCTGTCACAAGGTTAAACAAAGTGTACAATGTACTGTGTTGTGCAACTTACTATGTAAGTTGTGATATTCTCTAGGTTAAGTGAAGTTTTGACTTACGATATTTTCAATTTGAAATAGGTTTATTGGGTTGTAATAGCAAATGAACTCAACATAGGGTGTCTAAGTCTATTTTATGTTCATTATATAGGTAGATACTGCTTTGAAAAAGTAAATTCATGATCTGGTACCTGCATCTGTTCAGTCTCTGGTGAAGAACCTCCTGGCTACATCACAACATGGCAGAAAAATAGAAAAGGAAATAATTGCTTGCAGAAGGGTCCAAGCACATGACATGACCTTGTTTCACAATAGATTTCTCTTGTAAGAATTTTGTTCTGGGAGAATTATATGTATCTTTTTAAAGGGTGAGGCTTCCATGACCCAGTTACCTTACCCTAAGCCATACTTTTTAAAACTCTTCCACCTCAATACCATTTCACCTAAGACCTGTGTCATATTATGGAAAATCTTAATCCCATACAGATTGTGAATCTAAATGTGAAAGCTAAAACAGTATAGTATCTGATAGAAAATGTAGTGTAACATTTTCAGGAATATTGAAATTGATAGTGATTTGTTGAATAGGGTATAAAAGATTAACCACTTGGAAAACTATATGATAAATTGTACAAAAATAAAAATTGTATTTATGAAAAAAGCACTATTGAGAGAACAAAGTAAGTAGCAGGATACTAGAAGACATGTATAATATATACACCTAACAGAAACCTGTAAAACCTTAATTTATTATAAATCTATAACTATAAATACAGTATAATAGAAAAATGAATAAGAATCTCGCATACAGTTATCATAGAATATTCAAAAGGCCAATATACATCTGAAAATGTGCTTAACTCATTTAGTAATGAAGGATTTGCAAGTTAAAAGCACAAACTATTTACCCACCAGAATGTTAAAAAGAATAATTTTAAGTGTTAGCATTAATGCAGAACAATTACAAATCTAATATTCTGCTTTTAGAATGTCAAAATGATACAGTAACTTTTCTTTAAAAGAGTTTGAAACTATTTGCATAGAGGATGCATAGCTGAACACATCCATACTGTGTGTTTCAAGGATTCTTTTTTTTTTTTTTTGACTTTTTTTGGGCTTTTTAAGACAGGGTTTCGCTATGCAGTTCAGGCTGGCCTTGCGCTCACTTGGTAGCCCAGCTGGTATTGAACTCAACAATCCTTCTGCCTCAGCCTCCCAAATGCTGGAATTACCGGCGTGCACCACCATACTCAGCTACTGAAGGATTCTATGTATAGGTTCGTAGTTGAACTTATATCACTTTTATACATGAACAATTTTCCATTTTTAAAGCTTTGAAAAAAGGAAGAAGGTAAGGAAGGAAAGTGGAATTTGAAGAAGGAAGGGAGGGAGAGAAGGAGAGAAAGAAGTGATAGGGAGGGAAATAAAGGATGGAAGGGAAGGATTTTTGGCCATGTATTTCTCACTGTCTAAAATATTTACTATCTGATCCTTTACAGAAAATATTTGACAATTCCTTGTTTAGGTCAATATCCAAGAGAGAACATACTTGGGCTCTCCAGGAGACATACCTGAGACCATTCACAGCAGCATTGTTTTAATAGCTCCACCCTGGAAATCATCCAGATGAGTATCATCACATGAGCAAAGAACTTGATATTCCACACAATATAATGCAGAACAATGAGGATGGTTCTGTAATATTGGGACAAAAAAGGCAGAGATAAAATAGGTTATATTCTATTATTAAATTCACCTAGCATTCAAAAACAGGCAAACTGTTATATGATATGAAAGATCAGGATAGGAATTAAGCAATGTAGGAAGATTTGCTGATAACTGCATGGGACCACAGTTGAATTCTTTGATTTTAATAATTTTGTGAGTTATACTTCTACATATTAATTCTTTCTCAGTTCTGTCCCTTTTTCCTTTCTTTATCAGCTCTTGGTAGTTTTTCTCTTTTACTGCCTCATTAAGTTTTCAGTGGAGTTTCTTCTCTCTTGGATATCCTATAATTTAGTGTTCACCTGATATTTTTCCTATTTCTTTTTTAAAATATTAAAAGTTTTTACATATATGTATATATATATATATATATATATATATATATATATATATATATATTTTCATTTTTGTGTTGTGGGTGGGAGATGGCTATCCAAAACAGGCAGGAGAAAACATTTGACATGGACCTGTTAAGAGGAGTGGCAAGTTATTTGGTTTCTGTGCCTCTCTCCCCCAGCAAAGAAATTGGTAATAGAGGTAGGAATTGGTACTTGAGCCTGGTTTAAGTCTGGCAAGATTTTATTTTTGTTCATTTGTGTAGTCCTCAACAATCTGGTTGCCAAATGGCCCCTCTGTTTTCCACTCTGTGTTTCCTCTCTCCCCAAAACTGTACAGAAGACTGCTGTTTCAAATCATGCCTTCTTTTAAGTTTCTTTCTTATACATGATGCTGTAATCTACAAGGTCAATCTTTCATCATTTTCATACCTAAGATAGTCTTACTTTTTCTAGAGGTGGAATTTTTATATCCAACTTAGACTTGAAGGCAAAGCCCCTCTTCTCTTTCACCTTGATTTACCTTGCCAAGGAACTTTTTCACCACAGATTCTTGCAATGAAATGGGGCTGAAATAGAGTCTTTCTTTGATTTATTTTAATTTTAATTTTTATTTTTTTAAATATATAGTTGTTTTGAAGTTTGGCATTTTTTATTGTCAGATAATAATGAAGCCATAATATATGGAAAATTTTCTTTTAAAAATTCTTATTTTTTTTCTCTTGGAGGATATAGTGAGAAACACTCTAGCAGCCTTTTTGAATTTTCAGTTACCAGAAAGCTTTATCATGTTTCTTTAGGCTATTACAAATAGATTTAAAAGAAATTAATTTTGGAGTTATTGTTTTATAGAAATGTAACTCATGTTTCTGTTTTTGGTGTGTATGTTTTGATTTGGTTAACTAATTTTTTTAAACCTAGTAGTTTTTCTTACAGACTTTTTAGGATTTTCTTTAAGTTCTTTATCAGTAAATAGTTTTCCCCTTTTTAAATCGTGTAATTTATATATTTTCTTTCCTTGCTGTACTCACTAGAAACTACAGTATAATATAAATAGAATTATTGAGCATGATCATTAGTTTTAATTGGAAAGCATTTAGTCCTTACCTTTATGTATGCCATTAGCTGTTGTTTTTTATTCTTTAGATATATTGATTAACTTGAGGAAGAGCCTTTCTGTTTCTAGTTACTTTGCATTTTTTAAAAAAAATCACAAACAGATGTGTAATTTTTTCAAATATTTTTCTGACTATATTTACATGTATATATAGTTATTGTTTGTTTTAGTTTGTTAACAGGGTTAACTATGTAGATTGCTTTTAAATGGCGAGTTTCCCATCTTTCTGCTGTCTTAGCACTCCCTCTCTTTCTGGTTATAAGAGTAAAGTTAGATAATTGATCTGATAGCTTTTTTTCTAATGTAAGAATTTAATGCTTGGAATTTTCTCTAAGAACTGTTTTTGATTAGTACTTTCATTTTAGATCACTTTCTATGTTCTTTTAGATATCTATGTCATATTTAGTGTGTTTCTTAGAAATAATGCATTCTTAGGTCTTTTTGTGTAATACAATGTTTGGGCCTTTTACATTAAATCTAATTATCAATAAAATTAGTTTAAATTGACCCTCCAGTTTTTCCCATCTATTTTTTGTTCCTATTTACCTCTTTTCCTTTCTTTCTTTAAATGAAGTGAATATGTACTATGGCATTTTATGTATTCCTTGATTATATCTTTTTATGTGTGTGTTTGTTCTAGGTTTTAAATGTATTCATCTTAATTTGTCGCTATCTATAAGTGATACTATACTTCACATATATATTACTTACTGAATATGTATTACTTTTAAATACATTATAAACCCCATAGTACACTTCCATTTATTGTTGTATATAGTCAGTTATCTTTTAAATATGTTTTAAAAATAAAAAAAAAGTACTTCATTATCAAGCAAAATGGAGTAACAGTGGCTAGGGTCTCTAACAGTCCTAGTATGCCCAGGATTGAGTGATTTCCTTTAATATGAGACTTTTCGTACTAAATCCAGTAGAATTTAGGAAAAACTAGGATTATTGCTTGTTTGAAAACTGACTGAACGACTCTCAAGTGGAGCAATTAAGAAATGGGACAAAATATATGAAGAACAGGGATTTTTTTGTTTTTAATTTTAAAAAAGCAAAACAGAAAAAAAGGTAGAAGTAATACAGAATTTCAAAAAAAAGTAGTAAGAAATCAATATTAGTCAATATATTACATATTGTTATCTTAGAAGTAGTTGCTCAAGTTACGAGATCTAGGTATAAAAAATGGTCAGACAAACAATGACAACACAAACTATTCCTTCTGATAAACTAACAGAGAATTAGTAGTATAGTTATCTACCTTGCATATTTACACATACATACAGTTATATGTGTGTATCTAGAAACATATAATCTTTTCCCTTCTTCCATTTCTCCTTTCCCCTATCCCGGCTAATGAAGAACAAGTTTTAAGACTTTGGATATTAGCCAAAAAAAAAAAAAAAAAATGGCCAGTAATTCCCTGGAGACAGTAAACAAATTGAATCCTATAGGTGTCCCAGTTTAATGCCTAAACAAAGTTTGCATTAAGCAGTGAGACCAGGTAGGTGGAGCCTGAACTAAGGAGATCAAACTATTAATCTGAGGAGGCCAAAAGACTACATTACTTGGAAAGGAAACCAAAGAAGACAGACCTGTTTAGAGAGAAAATGGGAGAACTGTGAAAGGGTATCCCTTGAATACTCAGCTAAAAAAAAGTTCATAATTAGAAAAGTACATGATTGCGTGCTGCAAAAAATAACTACAAAAAAGGATTGGAGTAATACTCACCAGAGATTAAATAAGGCTAAGAATTGATTTCTCTGAAAAGCTAAAGTGGAAAATCTTATTATTCATTGGGTATTGGGGAGAGTATCCAGAAGGGATTTTGCTTCATCTGTGTGGAAAAATTAGCACTACACTACATGGTGCACTAATCTGAGTTACCGAGGACTCACATATAGCCAGAAGAATCCCTATTTTTCAATCAACCAATTTCCAAAAAGTAATAATCTTAATAAATATACAAAAAAAATTCCTGTGCCCAAAAAAGCAATTTAAAACATTTATATCTTTCATCCAATCAAAAATTAGTATGTATGCAAAGAATCAGGAAATTCGACTTATTGTAAGACAGGAAAATCTACCAAACCCAATGAAATACATTATTAGAATAGGATTTTGAAATGATTATTATAAGTATATAGTATTCCATATTTAAATAATGATAAACTATTAAACATGTTAAGTATAGGTATAACAAGTATTAAATAAAGACCAAATAGAACTTACAGAAATACATCTGAGGTAAAAAATGACTTGAATGTGACTAATACAGATAAAATAGAAAAAAATGAAGATTGCTATACTCAAAGACAAGCAATAGAAAGTATCCAATATGAAGCATAAATAGAATAACTGGAATAAAATGTACAGAATATCAGTGATATGCATGTGAAGCTGATGAGGCCTAGTATTTTTTAAATTAAATAATCTGAAGAAGGCAGATGAAAATTTGTTTGAATAATTAGAAGAAATAATAGCCAAAAATTTCCATCTTTGATGAAGAATATAAATTCACAGTGGTAGAATTTCAGTGACCTTCAAGACCAAGAAACATGATAAAATCTAGTACTCTATATCAATATATATAATCAAATTGATTAAAACAAATAACAAAAAGATAGAAGTAGCCAGTGAAAAACATGCATGTTTACAGGAACTGAGATAAGTCATATCAGACTTCTCATCAGAAAGTAGTGAAAGTGACTGGGAGAGAAGACAATCACATAGGGAGTAACAGCAAGGGTGAGTGTCTCTGAATTGTGCTGGAGAAAACCAGATACCCTGAGGGGTGGTGGTGAAAGATACTTTGATATGGGAGAATAACTGAAAAGAAAATCTATCTGGACTGCAGGAGTGTGTGTGAATAAACCACATCACTCCTCGGTTACAGAATCTCACCATCCACCACAGACCTGGTGTTCATGTTATCTTGGGAGAGAGAGGATTGGACTGAGCAATGGAGCCAGCCATTCAGTGATGGCCTGACTGATTGTATAGGGTCACAAACACTCTAACTTTACAGCAAGCAAGACATGCACAGCCTAGGGATTCTGCAAGGCAAAATGCAAGAAAACTGAGTGGATCAAATCATTCTAGTCATGTCTATAAGTGGTGGGACTGTGGGGAGAAAGAAGGCTTCCCTGACCCCGAAAAAAAATGTCACTCCTTTGTCCCACAAGCAAAAGGAATGCTGTTCATGAAGCATGCATTGCACTAGCCACATTTTCCAGTGAGTTCACACTGGAATCCCCCAGTACCTTCTAGCTGAAGACTACAGAAGGCAAGGAAAACCCAGCCTGTGATAAATAAGCAGAGCAGAGGGGAGCAGGGGAGATCTGGAAGGATAGACACTGGTACCCAGGTCAGGGGGCTACTCAGCAGAGCCAGAATACAGTGGGAACTCTCCTATCATTTCTCCAAAGCCAGAAGGGCCTGAGACAGCGTGAGGTTTACTTACTGCCCTGCACCAGCAAAGTGAGTATCCAGGCAAGCCTGGGAGTAGTTCTGGGTTCTTCAGGTAGAGCAGACAAAGCTGAGACAAATAGGTATCTACAGACAGAAACAGTGAATGGCATTTATGCCAGTGACCTATTGACATATATTGGGTAAGGAAAGCCTGTATGGAAGTCAGGGAGATATCTGTGACATTTACTACCCCTCCACCATTCATTAAGGCTATTAGATACATGGAAGCCTTCAATGGATAACAACTGGAGTACAGCTTGCAACCAGCAAACATGTTCAGAGTGGGCAACGGCCCTTTTGGCTTTTGGCAGGCAACTGACTGTTCCTCAGGAGGAAACTGCTTGGCTACTTGCAATCAGACGGTGATTCTTATATAGAGGAAACTATGCCTTCACTCTGGGTTAATGTTACAACTATGTGAAGGTTTTTTATTTTTATTTCTGTAATTATTTTGATGTAGTTACTATTTCCTTGCTTTTTTGATTTGATTTATCTTGATTGGTTTTCATTTTTTTTCTATCTAGTTCTTGATTCTTCACTGGTATTGTTTATGTATTATACTTTGTATTTCAAGGCTTTCCCATGTCACTTGATTCTTCTTTCGGTGTTTTTATTCTTTTGTTTTTTGACTCTGTTCCCTCCCTACTCTTTTTTTTCCCCTCTTACCACTTTCTTGTCTTCTTCTCATTTTCTCCATTTATCTAGTGGCATAAATATCATATATATGTGCTTTAGATAATAAGAATTAACTGCTTTATATTCAGAATTACCATTCAAGAACACGTCAGGGTAATCCTTAACAAAATTGGGCCTAGAGGAACCAAATAGAACTACTTACAAGTTTATTAACAGGTTCAGACAATCTCACAACCTCCCTCAATCTGTAAGTACACTTCCATCTCTCTACATACCTCTTGATGTCTACATAAATACCCTCTCCAATCTCTTTAATATTAGCTTTTCTCCTATACAAATAATTCCAAAAGAATCTAAAGTTTTATCTTTTACTTAATGTTTTTCTTGCCTCCTCTTCCCATGGTCATACTTCCTTCATTTTCCCCATTCTCTCTCTGTCCTACTACCTTTTACATCCTAGATAAAATACAAAGAGCACCACAATATATTAAATTGTGAGTATTGATGAAAGGATGAAATTATCAAAGCAAATGTTAATGTTTATGTCCAATGTGTGTTTTATGCTATAACTAGTAGAGATTCTCTCCTTACAACACAATGACAGTCCATCTTAACTAAATTGAATATGTTGAGTAGGTAAACAATACTTCTTGACAAGTAAAGCCAAAAATACATTACTGGAAATCATAACTTAACTAAACAGATAGCTCTTTATACCAGCAACAAACTTTGTTCACTGTATTTGACCTCAACCCTCAGTGCTCATGCACACATGATAGGAACATGAAAACAGAGCAACAAATTTCCTCCCAAACATCCCAGCTTTCCCAAAGCAAACCAGAGTAACTCTGATGGAGAGAAATGCAAACACCAGACACCTGTGCTTTACAAAATGATTGAAGAGGAAGCAAAGAAACTTTGCAAACAAATTGACCAATATGGTTATGGAAGAAACAATGAAAAAATGGGAAGAACTGACAAAAATGTTCAAAACATGAATGATTTACCAAAAGAATAAATTCCATTAAACAGTGCCGAGTTGAAATCCCAGAAATAAATTATATTGAATTTATACAGAACAGAAATGACCAATGTAAGGATAAAGTTTTAGTAGCCAAGGACAAAATGGAATTGCATGGTGATATAATTAGAGAAATGGTAAAAATGATAAGAAAATTATATCCACCAACTTCTACATAATACTGAGAAGACTAAAAGAGAGAGAGAGAAGGGAATTAGAAGACAGCACATATGTAATAAATTTGTTTACAGTAATTAGAGTAGACAGTCCCATTTTGAATGCATGACTCCCTCCCCTAATGTGAGCAAGCAGGCCCACACTGGTTGTGTGGTATCACTTGATGTGAAGAAACAGGACTGAACAAGAAGTGTGGCATGCATTCTTCCTGTGCCAGCAAGCAGGAACAAGCCAGACGTGCAGTGGCCCCTTTCTGACTTGAGCAAGCAGCCTGGAATCAAATGAGCAGGCAACCCTCAGCATGAGCAAGTAGGCCCATGTGGCACCAAGCATTGTGGACGTGCAGCACCCCTCAGTGTAAGAAAATAGGCCCTAGACAGTAGCTTGCACTCCCTCACAAAGTCAAAATCGCATGACCATCTACCAACTCCGATTCAGCTCTACATTTTGCTTCCCTATGGCATGGGAAGCAGAGGTGAGGACTAACCAACTGACCTGATCATGGATGAGGACAATACCTAGGTATATAAGTGAGTAACCAGACAGTGATTGTCCATGCTAACTTCATAAATCCAACAGTCCAATCCATGCCCCACTGCCTACATCCAGCAGAGAGCATAGCACTCACTGTGTTTCCCATCTACCAATGGGAGCAAGCACAAACCTTGGCTTCAGCAATAACCCCACTTTATGGGGTGAATAGAAGAAAGGCCTCTGTTGTATGGAGTACTCCTAAGAAACCCAAAATAATGACTGGCTTGATAGCAAGACTGCAAATTTTGGGGGGAAAATAAAACACTCATTCTAAAACAGAAATTGTTTTCTTTGACTCAATCCTTTGTTTGATTTTTCTGTTTTATTAGTTTTTTTTTTCATCAGATTTTTTGGAGGAGTCGACATTCTTTTGCCCATCCTTAGCCCCTTTTAATTTCATTTTTCTCCTTTTCACTTTTGCTCTTTGAGGTTTTTTCCTCTTTCTTCTTCTCTTTCTTTTATTACCTATGTATTTCTTTCTCTTTTCTTTTTCTTATTCCTTCTTCCCTATGGCTGTTCTCTAACATTATTAATCTCTTTTTGCTCAATAGGACAGACTATTTCACTTTTATCTCCTCTTTTTCATGTCTCATTTATTAATTTTTCAAATTTTGCTTTTTTTATTTCCTAGCTTCCCACACATCTACTTTACTAGTATAACTCCTAAGCTTTGTGAATGTCTAATAGCTAGTTAAAGTTTTGACATCACTGTGGAATACTGATCTACTATTAGTAGAGGTAAAGTTGTCTCATTCAGTAGATTTCTACTGTAGATCAGTAGTGGGCCAATATTTTGTTTGTCTTACTGTTCACACTATAATCATAGATGTCTTTTCTATGGCTAAGGGTGGTGCAATATTGGTCCTTAGGTTTTGTCGGTACTCAGCTTGTGTTTAACACTACAATTAATGCTGATTTAGTACTATAGGCAAGGTGACGTCTCTTGCTATTAACTGGCATTCTTGTGATGTCAGTATCTGGATTGCCTTGGTGATCATTAGTGATACTGTAGCCCTTCCCTGGAAAACTGGGTCCTGGAATAAATAGCTGCAAACTCTCAACCCAGGTAAATGAAGGTGGTTTCATCCAGGGCTAGGGGCAAGGGAAAGTAGTTATGCCCAGGGGATGCCACTGAAAAGTAGACATTAGCTAAATAGGTACCCTATAAAACACAATTTTCCAGTACAATCAATCCTCAAGCCTCAACATACACACACACACACACACACACACACACACACACACACTTTCTCTCTCTCACAGTAGAAACATGAGAAGCATGCCAGAAAAAATGCTTCCAAAAACTTCAACCACCCCTAAAGTGATCCATGGGACATGAAATGGGGAGGAAACCAATGGGCATATACCAGAATTATGCAGAGTCACATCAGTATAGATAATAAAACAGATAACTTGGCAAGGTCATAGGAGGTATGAATGAACAGATATTGACACAATTAAAATGATCAGCAAGTTAGCAGATGGCACTAATAAAAATCTCGCAGAGTAAATAAGTTGATACACACATAAATGAACAGTATAGAGAAAAATTAGAGTCTGTTAAAAGGTCCCAAATATAAATTTGGGAAATTAAAAATTCTGTCAACAGCATGGGAAGCAGAAGTGAACAATGTGAGGACAAAGTGTGAGAACTGTAAGACAGGGCTGTTGTTAGTGACCAACAAATGAAAGATATCTTAAAAACAACAAAAGAACATGAAAAATGGATCCAACAACTCCTAGATGATGCAAAGAAGGAAATCTAAGGTTAATTAGAATTAGTGAAAAGTCAGAAGGCAGCACAAATGCCATAAAAAGCCTGTTTATAGAAATAATAGAAGAAAACTTTCAAAATAAGGAAAAATCATTTATAAAGATAAGTGATACATATAGAACCCAAAATGACCGTGACAGAAAAGAACCTCCCTATAACATCAAAATAAAAATCTCGGAAGTGTAACACAATAGCAGAATATTAGTGCAAACACTATTGAAATAAAAATTGATATTCTTCAAAAAACTAAAATTATCAATTTCATTCAACTGTGTTTTTTTCTGTCTAGGTATTTCCCATTGTATTAAAAGATATATTATAGTGATACAAGCATATCTGTGTTTATAGCAGTACAATTCATAGCAACAAAATCTTGGAAATGGCCTGTATGTCCAACCACAGATGAATAGATAAAGAAAATGTGGCATTTACACACAATGAAGGACTGCTCTGTCATAAAGATGAACTTGAGTCATTTATAGGAAAATTGCTTACCTTGAAACCATAATGTTAAGACAAATGCAAGCTTAAATATTACATGATTTCTGTTATATAAAAGCCCCAATTGTAAGTTGAGAAATAACAGGTTGATAATAGGAGGTAAGAAGATAAAATCTTCTCAAATGGGAAAGACATCAAGAGATATAGACAGAAGGAAGGGAGGGAAAGTAGAAAAAAAAAGAATTAAGGTGTGTTGTATACTTGTATCAACCCCACACAAGAAATCTAAATTCTGTGTAATGTGAACACATACTAATAAAAGTAAGGAAAAAGGAAATACAATTTATAATACAATGTTTTCCAACACATGGATATATGAGGCTTATAGAAAGCCAAATAACTTGAAAAAAAGAGGCTCTCCATGACACATTATAGTCAAAATTCCAGAAGTCTAACACAAAGATTGAACCTCACAGCTTTTGAAGAAAAGCAAAAACTGACTTAGAAAGTTAGAACTCATCAGGATTACAACCGACCTTTCACCACATATTTTAAAGGCCAGGAGAGATTGAAGTATTTTGAGTCCTAATAGAAAATATCTTCCAACCAAGAGTAGTATATCCTGCAAAACTGTCTAAAATTTATGGAGAAATAAGGACATCCCACAACAATGTATACTTTAGGAAATTCATGATCACCAAACCAGCACTCCCCAAAATACTCCAGAATGTTACAGAGACAGTGAAGCCAATAAAGGCAAAATGTTGGGTGAAATGAGTGTGTAAAACAAGGTAAGTCATTGAATGATGAGAAAAATTAAAGTAGTCAACGGGAAAAGTGAACAGTGACATGAATAAGTCAGTAAGTTTCAGAAATAACATTCAATGTAAATGGCTTCAGTGCACAAATTAAAAGACAGAGTGGATCAAAGAACAAACCCCACAGGTCTGATGTATTAAAGAGATTTTCTTAATCCAGTAAAAAATTCATCATATAAAACCAAAGAAGGGAAAACTACATGCACAAAAACCTCAAAATAGCAAACAGGTATGACCATTTTATTCTCAAAGTAAAGTTCAAGCTAAAACTAAACAGAAGATGGAGAAAAGGTCTACTACACATTAGTTAAGGAACATTTTAATAGGAAGAGATGCATACATATGCATTGAATATTGGTATACCTAACTTCACAAAATAAATAAAACTGGATGTAAAAGATCAAGTAAACAATGCAAATGTAGTGGGTGACCTTATACCCATTATTAAAATTTTTTAAAAATCCAGTAAACAAAAATTAAGAAATAGCAGAACTGAACCACATGTTCAGAGTGTTCTACCCTATAAGAAGAGAGTACACATTATTTTTTAAGTACATGGAACTTTCTCCAAAGTAGACCATGTTCTTGTTTATAAAACCTGCATAAATATAAAAGAATTGAAATTGTGTCATGTGTACTATCAGATCATAATATACTGCAACTAGAAATAAATCACAAAATAAAGCCCAGAAATTTTATACACACCTGGACATTAAAAAATATACTCCTGAGAGCTCAATAGGCCACAAAGAAAGCAAGGAAGAAATTAAACATTTTCAATAATCAAATGATAATGCCAGTACAAAATACCAAAGCCTATGACACAATGAAAGCAGCCCTAAATAGGAAGTTTATTGCTATAAATTCTTATAATATAAAAATGGAGCAAGCTCTAAAGAAATATCCTAACAATGCACCTCAAAATATTAGAAAAGCAAGAACAGTCAAATCCCAACCTAGTACAAGGAAGAAAACCAGGAAGATTTGAGGAGAAATTAATGAAATTGATATTAAAAAGGTAATACAATCAATTAATTGCAGAGGTGTTTCTTTAAAAGAATAAATAAAATAGACAAATTTTTTTTGAACTTAAGAAACCACTTGTATTCATGCAATTACAAATGAACAAGAAAATCACAACAGACACCACTGAAATCTAGAAGCTCAGTAGTAACTACTGTGAAAAACTGTATTCCAACATATTGGAGAATCTTGAGGAAATGAACAGAAACCTAGACATATGAAGTTTAAAAACTTAACCAAAAACAAATAGAAACTCTGAATAATACGATAATGAAATGAAATTGAAATATTGAGAAACCTACTAAGAAAAGCTCAGAACTTGATGGATTTACCACTGAATTCTACAAAACTTTCATGGAAGGATGTAATTCTAATACTCCTTAAACTCTTCAGTGGAATTAAAAAGGAAGGAGTAATTTCAAACTTACTCCTGAAAGCCAGCATTACTCTGATTCCAAAACGATACAAGAAACCAACTAAAAAAACTACAGGTTAATCTCTTTAATTAACATCGAAAAATTCTCAACAAGTTACTAGCAAAGAGAATGCAACAAATGATAAAAAATGATTATACATCATTGTTATGATTGATACATTGTGTCAATTTGAGAAGTTTGGAAGTTTAACTGAGAGACTCAGCAGGGAGCCAGGATCCTTACTTTGTAAATATCCTCATCCTGTGCAAGAGGAGGGCACAGAAATTTTGTGAGTGCTACACCCGCCCTGGGGGTGGGGGGAGGTGTCCTTTGTTCCATATAAAGGAGGTGAAGAGGCTTGTTCCCCGCTTTTGCTCTGGCAGGTGCCTCGAAGTGTTACCCCAGTGCCATGCCACCCTGCCTTGCAGCTAGCTGATTATGGACTGAAACCTTCAAAAATTGTAAGCTAAATAAGCCTTTCTTGCCTTCATTTTGGGTGTCAGGCATTTTGTCTCAGCAACAAGAAAAAAGTAACCAATTCTTCTTTATATTGTTCATTCAAAGTTTCCCTCATTCTCCTAATACTCCTCTTTTTTTTTTAATCTGTCTTCTTTAGATACACTCAGCAACCCTTTTATTATGTTTGTTCTTCTTTTAACTGAGATATTATTTCTGATCTGATTTCTTTTACAGCCTCGTGAAGTAGTTTCTTTACTTTAGATGGCTTCATCCCAGAAATTTAAGGTGTGCTATTTCCACTTTCTTCCTCTAAGTCTCCTGGACTTGTTCTGTTTGGAGTACAGGCCAGAGATTGCCTTTTGCTGCTGCTTCTTGACATTTTCCTGGGTTCCTCTGGACAAGTGGGTTGTTCAGTCCCAGGCACTTCCCATATTGGCTGCCTGTCCAGAGTGTAGGAGGATGGGTCAGGCACCTGGGTTTCTCGTAAACCAGGTTCCCCAGGAGGTGGTGGTGTGCGGGGTGGGATTCTCCAGGCACTGGAGCTAGACTGACTGCTTCTCCCCACCTGTGCTGGTTGCCCATGGGGAAGCTGTGATGGGAGCCAGTGTGCTCATGTAAATTCTTTTTAGTTTGACAGAATCAACCACTCAAACCAGTGGACCAGAGGCTGTATGCTGATACTTTTTAAACTACTAATGTGTCTCTTTATTGTCACTGCTTTTTCAGATTTTGTTTTGTTTTTCATTGCCTGAAAAAATGAAATAAAATTTCATGATGAGAATAATAGTATTTAATGCACTGTACATTATTATCTTCTTGAATCAATTTTTGTGTCCTTGTAGGAATATGACATGTCCTTGTTGAAATATGTCCTTTTCATGTAGACTATCTAATTTATAGTTATATAATTGTTCATAGGGTTTCTTTGTAATCCTCTTTTCTTATTATAGCACTAGTCTGTCACATTTTCCCTCTCATTTTAATAATTGAGCCAATTTTATAAGAGAAACCAAGTGATATTTAAACCTTTGTGTCTAATTTCTTTAAGGATCATGGTTTTAAAATTCATATTTCTATAGATGACTCCAATTTATCTTTCTTACACTTGAGTAGCACTCCATTGCTGCATGTATTCACTACATTTTCTTTATGCATTCATCTGTTGATCAACATATTATCAACATGTAGTCCAAAATTTAGCTGTGATGAGTTTTGCTGTTGTAAACACAGGTATGCATGTATCACTGTAATATGAACTCATCACTTGAACTCTTTTTGGATTATACCCTTATGTGGAATATGTCAAATAGAATTTCTAATTTTAATTTTTTGATGAATCTCCATACTGATTTCCATAGTGCTTTTCTAGTCTCATGTTCACTCCCATGAACAATGTAGAAGTGTTCTTTTTTTTTTCTGCTGCCTTGCCAGCATTAGTTGTATTTTGAACTGATGATAGCTATTTTTTTCTAGAGTAAGATGGACAGTTAGTATTATTCTAATTTTCATTTCTCTAATGGCCAAAGGTGTTGAAAATTATTTTACATACATGTTGTCCATTTATATTTCTTTTTCTGAGAAGTACTTCTTCTTATTCTTCTTCTTCTTTTCTTTTTTTTTCTTTTTTTTTTTTTTGTGACACAGTCTCACTATGTAGTCTGGACTGGCCTTGAGTGCACTATGTAGCCCAGGCTCGCCTCAAACTCTCAGCAATTCTACTGCTTCTACCTCTCAAGTGCTGGGATTACCAGTGCACCCCACCACACTCAACATCTATCCATTTAGATTGTCAGTTTTTGATTGGATATTTTATTTTATGAGGTCTAATTTCTCTGAGATCTTTTTATATACTAGTTAATGGTTCTCAACCTGAGGTGTAGCTGGCAATTTTTCCTTGTCTCTTCACTCTTTTGGTAGTTTCCTTTGCTGTGCAGAAACTTCTTAATTTTTTTTATTGTTATATTTTATTTTTATTCAAGGGTTTACTCACAGGCAGTATTTCACAGTCAGGCTTTTAATTAAAGACTAAATCTAAAAAAATTTGCAAATATGACACTGGTGAACAAATGATAATATTGATAATTTAAACCTCACGTGTCCTTTGGAGTTAGATGCCTTTAACATCTAACAGGATGTGTATGATCAAGTCATTTAAAATAAACAACCAAAAACCACAGACAGGGAGTTAATTTGTCGCAAAGATAACCATCAGCGTCAGTCGAGTGAGGAGGAAACCCAGCAGTTAATTTGCTCTGTGAAAGAATAGAGACTGCACTTCAGAATTTTGATGGTAAAGTCTCCTTTTCCAGCAGCAAACTTTTTAATTTGATATAATCCTGTTTGTTCATTTTTGATATTATTTCTTGTGTAATTGGAGCTCTCTTTAGAAAGTCAATGCCCATTGCTTCAGGAGTTTTATCTATTTTATAGCAGATTGTTTCTTTTTTAATATCTAGGCCTTTGATTCTTTTTGTTTTTTATTTTAATTTAGTACATAGTAAGATATATGGGTCTAGATTTAGTCTTCTGCATGTGTATAGTAATTTTTCCTGAATCATTTACTAAAGAGACTATTTTTCGTCCAGCATATATTTTTGGCCCATTTGTCAAAGGTCAGGGCCTAAGTGTCTGGGTTTGTTTTTGCATACTCTGTTCTGTTCCATTGACCCTTGTGTCTGTTTTTATGCCAGTAACCCACTTTTTTTTTTTTTTTTTTTTTTTTTTTTTTTTTTTTTTTTTTTTTTTTTTTTTTTTTTTTTTTTTTTTTTTTTTTTTTTTTTTTTTTTTTTTTTTTTTTTTTTTTTTTTTTTTTTTTTTTTTTTTTTTTTTTTTTTTTTTTTTTTTTTTTTTTTTTTTTTTTTTTTTTTTTTTTTTTTTTTTTTTTTTTTTTTTT
>RJWM01001529.1:0-114073 GCA_004363535.1 Dasyprocta punctata | reverse complement strand
CGTGATTGAAGTCACAACCTCGCGCCTGCCAGGGCTGGCGCTTAAGGCACTGAGCCAAGCTCCCAGCCCTGGTTTTTTTGAGGCAGGGTCGCACTATGTAGCTTAGGCCGGCCTTGCGCTTGCGTTGTAGCCCAAGCGGGCCTCGAACTCACAACGCTCCGCCTACCTCAGCCTCCCGAGTGCTGGGATTAAAGGCGTGCGCCACCACGCCCGGCTTAACCCACTTTTTTTAATCATTGTAGTTTATAATATAATCTTTGGTTATTAGTTCTAGAAATTTCTGGCAGAACTTTTTGGTCTTCAGTGTATAGAGATGTGGGGTTGTGATGCCTTCTGATTTGCTCTTATTGACCAGGATTGCTTTTGCTATTCTTCCTTTTGACTGATTCCATATGAATTATAGGCTTGGTTTTCTAGTTCTATGAACAATACTGTTGGTATTTTGTTTGGGATTGCAAATCTGTTAATCAGCTTTGTAAATAAATTCATTTTGAAAACATTAGATCTCCTATCAAGGAAGAAGGAATGTCTTTTTATTATCTGGTATCTCCTCCTATCTCCTTTTTAGAGTGCTATGTTTTTCATTGTAGAGGTCTTTCACTTTCTTGTTTGAGTCAATATCTAGGTATCTAATTATTTTTTAAGCTATTGTAATTGTATTTTTGAAGCTATAGTAATTGGTATTGTCTTCTTGATTTCCTCCTGAGTGTGTTTATTGGTAGTGGTTAGGAATACTTTATTTTTGTGTGTTAATTTTGCATTCTGTTACTTTTCTTAATTTGGTTATTCTAGAAGCCTTTTAGTGGAAGTTTTTGGGTCTTTGATATACAGGATTATGTCATTGTGAACAAGAATAGTCTGACTTTTTCTTTTCTCTACACATCACTTGTATTTCTTTCTGTTTCCAACTACTCTGGCTAAAGTATTAAGTATGCTATTGTGCAGGAATTTTAACAGTGTACAACCTTGTCTTGCTCCTAATTTGGGTAGACAAGCATTCATCTTTTCCTCATACAGTACGATGTTGATAGTGTGTTTGTCATAAGTGGCTTGAGATGCCTGGTTTTTTCAGAGTTTTATCCTGAATGGATGTTGGATTTTGTCAAAGACCTTTTCTGGGTTCTATTGAAATGGTCATGTAATTTTTGTCTTTTCTTCTGTTTATGTGCTGTATTACATTTGTTCATTTATGAATGTTGAACCATCCTTGCATCCTGGCAATGAAACAAACTTGGTCATTATGTATGATCTTTGTCTTAGTTACTTTCTCATTGCTGGTACAAAAACCCAACAGCTACAAGTTAAAAGAAGAAAGATTTATTTTCACTTACAGTTTGTAGATGTTTCAGTACATAGTCAGGTGACCCCAAGGCAGTGCAGTATTGCAGAGGAGAAACTGGCAGAACAGGCAGAAGGCAGACTTTTATCCCATCCAGACTACAAGCCTATTGGATAGTGTCACCTACACTCATGTTGGGCCTTCGTATTATTCACACCCTGAACTATCTAAACTGATTGATAGACTAATCCAGTATCACACAACCTGAATCCTAGTATCATACACCCATGATCCAGCAACCTCACAAAAGCTCCACCTATGAGCTCATGAGGCTTTGTGGGTACATCTAGATACAAGCCATAACAATCCTAAAGAACTTGTTGCATTTTTTTGCAAGAGTCTTGAACATTTTTGCACCCATGTTCATTAAAGATATTGGTCTCTAGTTTTCTTTTTTGTTAGTTTTTTGTGTTGGTGGGTAATGTTAGCTCCCAGAAATAAGTCTGGCAATGTGCCTTTCATTTTCATTGAAGAGTCTGAGGAATATTGCATTAGATTCTTGTTGGTATAATAGAATTCAGTGATGATTCATTGGGTCCTGTATAGTTAGTTGATAAATTTTTATTACTCCCTCAATTTCATTGTGTATTATTGGATTATTAGTATTTTTATGTCTTTTTGGTTCAGTTTTGATAGTTCATATAAATCTGTGTCATGGTTTATATATTGATGTTTCTCCACAGTTTCTTGTGCTCATAGGTGGGGCTTTGGGTAGATGATTGGACATGGGGGCATGTTACTCATCAGTGGATTACTTTATTGATGAGTTTATAGCTAAATGTGATATAGCGAGGAGATGGGTCATGAATTGTATAGCTTCCAAGGCATTATATTTTTCCTTCCTCACTTGATTACTCTCTGCTTTCTGGTGCCATGCCATGAGATGTTTCTTCTCTCTGATGCCCCCCCCCCGCTTTTTTTTGTGGTACCGAGGATTGAACTCACAACTTTGCGCCTGCCAGACAGGTGCTTAAGCCATTGAGCCAAACTCCCTGCCCTAGTTTTTTGAGGCAGGGTGGCACTATGTAGCTCAGGCCAGCCTTACGCTTGCGTTGTAGCCCAAGCTGGCCTTGAACTCGCAATGCTCCTCCTACCTCAGTCTCCCGAATGCTACGATTAAAGGTGTGCACCACCACGCCCAGCTTGATGCCCCTTTTCTTTGAAGCAAACTGACTAGAGAATGAGACCTCTACACACTGTGAAGCAAAATAAACTTTTCCTTTTTTAAGTTATGGATATTGGGTATTGTGTCTCACTGAGGAGAAAGTAACTAAGACAATGTAAAATGTGTCATTTCTTCAAGATTCTCCAATTTATTGAAGTACAGATTTTCAAAGTGGTTATTTATAGTCCTCTGGACTATAAGGGGTATACATTGTGATTTTACATTTTTCATTTTTTTTTAGGAATAAAACAAAACTTCATAACAAAATAGAAGCTAGCCATGGTTAATATATTGTGTTTTATGATCTTAAAAGTATGACCAAAATGTTACTTAGGTTACAAGCTGTAGGCAATATATTCTTTCTTATAAAGAGAAAACAAAGGCCGGGAGTTTGGCTCAATGGCTTAAGTGCCTGTCTGGCAGGCGCAAAGTTGTGAGTTCAGTCCACGGTGCCGCAAAAAAAAAAAAAAAAAAAAAAAAAAAAAAAAAAAAAAAAAAAAAAAAAAAAAAAAAAAAAAAAAAAAAAAAAAAAAAAAAAAAGGAACAAACAAATAAAAGGACAAAACTTTATTTTCAATGAGCAAAAGAAACTATTAGTATAAACAAAACAAGTTATGATTAATCTTTTGTTATTAAGTTTGTTGGAACATTGTTGATATACATAATGATCAAATTCATCATAGGAAACTTGTACTTATACATGATATTTAACTTGATTCATTGATTTTTCCCATTCACCTGTTCACCCTTCAACCTTTCATATACTCCTTATTTAGAAAGGCTTTGTTTCCATGTCTACTTTTCTCATTTTTTCTTTTCCTTTTCCCCTCACTAGTTACCCTTCCCATTGGAGCATTTTATTCCTATTTCACAAATTCTATTATACATTTTGGTCTTTACTTACACTTTCAGTTTCTCATATCACAGAAATGATATGGTATTTACACATGTGAATCTGATTTAATTCACTTAAGAGTATGGTCTCAAGGTACACTCATTTAGCTAGAATTGTCTCAAAATTATCCTTCCTTATGGCAGAATAATATTCCATTGTATAAAAAAACCCTACATCTTCTTTATCCATTCATCAGTTGATGGGCATTTGGGCTGTTTCCAAGAATTAACTGTTACAGATTGTACTGTTGTAAATATGGATGTGCATATATTTCTTTGATATGATGCTTTTAATTGCCTCAGGAAGATATCAAGGGGAATAGAAGGGTCAAGTGGAACATGTAGTCATGTTCCACCATTTTTTGAGGATTCTGTGCACTAATTTCCACAGTGGTTACACCAGTCTACACTCCCACCAACAGTGGAAAGGGGTTCCTTTCTCCCCTGCAGTACCATCAGAGTGTTATTGGTTGGTTTCTTGATGATAGCCATTCTTTCTCTGATGAGATGAACTCTTACCATTGTTTTAATTTGCTTCACTTGAATGACTAGTAATGTTGAACATTTTTTCAAGCATTTATTTTGCATTTCTATTTATTTCACTGAGAAATATTTCTTTATTTCAGATGCCCGTATTTGGATTGGGTCTTTATATTTCAGGGGTCTGGTTTATTTGAATATTGATTGAATATATATTCTAGATATTAATCCTTCGCCTGAGGAGCAGCTGGCAAATTTTTTTCTACATTGTGGGTTGCCTATTCACTGTTAGTGGTTTCTCTTGCTGAACAAATTTTTTTTTTTTAAAAGTATGGCTTCTAGGTGGTGCCTGAAGTTGCTCTGAGGTTTGAACTAAATTGATCTCTCTGCAGGATGGCTCTTAGCCAGATGTCTTCTCCTGTGGGAGATCTGAGTACAACTCATCAGCCACTGCAGTCTGTTGTGTCTACTGCTCCATTCCAGTGGTGCATTTCTCTTTTGGGGGCCTCTGGGTTCACTGCGTGTCTGTGTGTTTGAGCTGCCCCTCCCATGCAATGAGCCTGTGGTCAGGGAGAAAGCATCACCTGCCACCTCCTTCTTTGAAATTTCCCTCTTCATTCTCTCTGCAGGTTTCAATTCTCACTTTAGATCCTTCCTGGTTCCCAGGGACCCACTTCCCTTCTTTTCTCTCTTTCATGTTGCTATGTTCCAGTGTCTAGACACCATATGTCAGAGAAGCTCTTTCTCTGCTGCTCATCATTTTGCTATCTTCCTGGAAGTCATTCAGCATTTACCTTAAAATATTATTTTTATTTTAAAAACAAAACAAAAGGATAGAAATGATACAGAATTTTTTAAAAATAGCAAATTAACAATATATTGCATATTATTATCTTTGAAGCAGTTACAGGTTACATTTAGGCATAAAAAATGACGAAAAAATCAAACAATGAAAGCACAAACTGTTCTTTTTGATGAACTTGCAGAGATTAGTTGTATAGTTATCTATCTTGTATATATATGTATACCTATATACATATAATCTTTTCCCTTCTTCCTTTTCTCCTTTCCCTGTCCCAATTATTCTTTCCTTGTGAGCAGTTTCTTTCCCTTTCAGTTGCACAATATGTCTTGTGCATTTTGGATCTTATTACTCTTTTTTTTACACTAGGGAGACAATACAATATTTACACATGTGAGTTTGATTTATTTCACTTCTGAGTATGGTCTCAAATTGCATCCATTTACCTATAAAAGCCTCAAGTTTATTACTCTTTACAGCCAAATAGTACTCCACTGTATAAAAATACCACGTGTTTTTTATGCATTCCATGTTTGATGGGCATTTGGGTTGTTTCCAAGATTTAGCCATTGCAAATTGTGCTGCTATAAACTTGGGTGCACATGTGTCGCTGTAGCATGATGTTTTTAGTTCTGGGAAAATACCCAGAAGGGGAATAGCTGGATGGAATGGGACCGCCAATCTTATGTTTCCAAATGAATTTTAGGAATGTTTTCTTTAGATCTGTGAGGTATGTTAATGGTATTTTCATCGAGATTGCATTAAATCTGTACAACAGTTTTGGGAATATGACCATTTTCACTGTGTTGGTTTTCCCTATCCATGAGCAAGGGATATCTTTCCACTTTCTGATATCCTCTTTGATCCCCTTTTTAGAGTACTGTAGTTATCAATGTATAGCTATTTTACATCCTTTGTTAGGTGATTCCTAAGCATTTCATTTTTTTTTTTTTTTTTGGAATCTTATTGTCAAAGGTGTTGTTACCCTGATTTCTCTCAGGGAGTTTGTTTTTTGTGTACAGCAATGCTATTGATTTTTGAGTGTTGACTTTGTATCCAGCTATGCTGCTGAATTTGCTCATTAACTCTAGTAGTCTTTTGATGGAGTTTTTGGGGTCTTCTATGTAGAATATCATGTCATCCGCAAATAATGATAATTTAATTTTCTTTCCTATCTTTATTCCTTTTATTACTCTCTCTGTCTAATTGCTCTGGCTAATGTTTCCAGAACTATATCAAATAGCAGTGGTGATAATGGAAATCCTTGTCTTGTTCCTGATTTGAGAGTGAAAGTTTTCAGTTTTTATCCATTTAGTATGATGTTGGCTATTGGTTTGTCATAAATGGCTTTTATCAGATTCAGGTAGAGACCATGTATTTCAATTTTGTGTAGGGATTTTATCATGAACGAATTTTGGAACTTATCAGAAGCTTTTTCTGCATCTATTGAGATGATCATCTGATTTTTGTTTTTGACTCTATTGATGTGGTTTAATACATTTATTGATTTGCATATGTTAAAACACCTCTGCATTCCTGGGATTAATTCCACTTGGTCATGGTGTATAATCTTCTTCATGATGTGTTGTATTCTGTTTGCTAGTGTTTTACTGACAAGTTTTGCATAAGTGTTCACTAGGGAAATTTGCCTGTAGTTCTCCTTTTTGGGTGGGTCTTGCTCTGGTTTTGGTATCAGAGTAATACTTCCCTCCATGAATGAGTTAGGGAGAATTTCTTCCCTTTGAATTTCATTGAAGAGTTTGAGGAGTTTTGGCACTAAATCTTCTCTAAATTTGTTTTAGAATTCAGCTGTGAATCCATTAGGACCTGGGATTTTCTTTGTTGGTAATGTTCTAATTAAATTTTCAATTTTATTAACTGAAGTTTGGTGATTTAAAATTTTTATATCTTCTTGATTTAGTTTCGGTAATTCATACATTTCTAGGAATCTGTCATTTCCTCTGTGTTTTCCAGCCTATATGAGTAAAATTTTTCAAAGTAAGTGTTGATGATCTTAATTTCCACAGGATTTGTAGTAATTTCACCTTTTTCATTCCTCATTGGATGAATTTGAGTTTTTCTTTCCTTTTCTTGATAAGGTTGGCTAGGGGTTATCAATTTTGTGTATTCTTTCAAAGAACCAGTTCTTTGATTCATTAATTCTTTGTGTTGTTTTCTTAGTCTCAATTGCATTAATTTCTGCTCTGATCTTTATATTTTGCTTCCTTCTATGAGCTTGCTCATGACTTGCTCTTCTTTTTCTAGAAGCAGGATTAGGTTGTTTATTTGTGCTCATTGTGTTTTCCTAATGTGACAATTCATTGCTATGTATTTCCCTCTGTATTCCACTTTCTATCTTTTCAGAAATTTCAGGTGTGTGACTTCCAATGTCCTCTATTTCTGTGTCTCCTGTACTTAATCTGGTTGGTCTGGGCATTTGAGAATGCCTTTTGCTTTTTCATTTTGTCATTTTCACCTATTGGGTTAATATGTTTATCTTTTCAATCCTGCCAGTCTTTACTGTTCACCATGTGTGTCTTAGGATCATACTGTGTGGCTGATGTTCACCCAGTTGTTGGATCCTACAGTGTAGTGGAGGGACCAGTAACCTGAATTCCTCCTGCAGGGTCATTTGGGTGAGTTTCCTAGGCTGACTAACCTAGGAGTATTGATGTAAACCAATACTTAGCTCATTTTGTTACTGTGGCTTCAGACTATTCCAGACCAACAGACCCACCTGTCCATAGTGTGTGCCCCAGCCAGGACCCTACTGTGTCACTGGGGTCTCACAGGGCCAACCAGGTCCCTCTGGGTTGGGGGAGGCCTTTCCAAAACTCTCACCAGCCCACTTAGGGTTCTGTGTATGGAAGAAGGGATCACCCGTGCTCTCATCAGCTTACCAAGGTCCTCTTGGTGGGAGGGCAAGTTCACTGAGGCACCTGCTAACCCACTGAGTTTCTCTGCTTGGGGGAGACTCACTGCACTCTTGCTGGCCAGCTGAGGTTTTCTGGGTGGGGAGAGGAGTTCCTGAGGTTCCCACCAGCCCAGTGAGTTAATGCAGGTATTGGAAGGGGTCACTGGTGGTTTGTGGGGATAATGAGCTCATCTGGGTGTGAGGAAGGGATGGGCGAGGGTCCTCTCAGTTGCTGAGGTCTTTTGGGTATAGGAGAGGGGTGCCTGAGGATCCCCTGATCTGCTGAGGTCTTTCAGGTTCAGGAGAGAGGGAGCTGAGGCTCCCCTTGGCTGCTGAGGTGTTTCTGATGTGGGGAGGGGTGCCTGAGACTCCTCTTGGCTGTTGAGGTCTTTCAGGTGCAGGGATGGGATGACTGAGACTCTGGTTGACTGCTGAGGTTGTCAGTGTGTGAGGGAAGTCTGTTAATATATTTTCGAACTAGCAAAGGACATAGTTTTGGGGATTTATTTGAAGTTCTCACAACTTTTTACCTTGTCTCTTTCTCTCTCTGGCTCTTATTTCTTCTCATTTCTAATGAGTGATGCCATGTGATATTTACATATGTGTGCGTGACTCATTTCACTTAGCAGTATGTTCTCATTTTGCATCCATTTGCATATGAATGCCTCAGGTTTATCTTTCCTTATGACAGAGTAGTGTTCCATTGTGTTAAATACATTTCCTTTATCGATTCATCTGTTGGACATATAAGCTGTTTCCAAGATATAGATCTTATGAATTGTGGTGCTATAAATATGGATATGCATGTATCCTTGTAATATGATCAATTTCACTCTTTCAAGAAGATACCCGCCTTTAATCCCAGCACTCGGGAGGCTGAGGTAGGAGGAGCGTTGTGAGTTCGAGGCCGGCTTGGGCTACAATGCGAGCGCAAGGCCGGCCTGAACTAGATAGTGCGACCCTGCCTCAAAAAAAATACTATGGCTGGGAGTTTGGCTCAGCAGCTTAAACACGTGCTCTGGCAGGTGCGAGGTTGTGAGCCTGATCCCCAGTGCCGCAAACAAAACAAAACAAAACAAAACAAAACAAAACAAAAAAACCTAACGTGGCCAGAACTAGATCAAATGGAATTTCTAATTTTTATCCTCAGTATAAGTGTATTAATTTTTTATCAGATCTGTTATATCTATTGATGTTTCTTTTATAAAGTTGAGTACATTGTGATTTGGTATATATGTTCATAATTTTTATCTCTTCCTGTTGAATAGTTTCTTTTACCAAAATGTAATATCCTTCTTTAGGTTTTTTGATCAGGTTTGCTTAAAGTTCACTTTATCTTAGATATTCCCTTTTGTTTGTTTTTGGATCTCTGTTCATAGAATATTGTTTTATATCCTTTGATTTTTTAGCCTATGAATTTCTTGTTTGGTTTGTTGTGTTTCTTGTATACAGCATACTGTTGGGTTTTGTTTCTAGATCAATTCTGCTGATCTGTGTATTTTAAATTCATTCTCATTGAGACTTTCAGTTGATTGATGTTGACTTATTTCTGTTCTTGTATTGTGTACTTGTTGCTGTTCTTTTTTTCTTTTTCTTCTACTTAGTTGCTATCCTTGTGTGATGCATTCATGGTATTGAACCTTTTCACATTTTTGGCTTCATTCTCTTTGTAGGATGTCCTTGAAAATTTTTTGGAGTGTTGGTTTGGTGGTCATGAACTTCTTTACGTGCTGTTTATCATGGAAATATCTTGTTTCTCTATTAAATTTGAAATATAATTTTGCAGACTATATCAATCTAGGTTGCAGATTGTTTTAGGGTTTGAAACATTTCATTTTAAACTGCTTTGTCTTCAGTGTTTGTTTTGAGATATATGTTGCAATTGTGATGGATTTTCCTTTGTAGGTGATTCATAATTTTTCTGTACTAACTTTTAATATTTTATTCTTGTGTTGGATATCTGATATTTTAATTTTTATGTGCCATGGAGTGTTTATTTTTCCCCTGATCTTGAATTTTTGTTGTTCAGTGTACCTCACTTAGTTGCATGTTGATTTCTTTGTGCGTGTGGATAATTTTCTGCCATTATTCCCTTTGTGCTATCATGGTTTTCCTTTTTTTAATTAAATCCTGTGTTTTTCATTAGTCTTCTTTCAATCATCTAGCAGTTGTTGAATCCAATTTTCATGTTCTCTTGTTGTTTTTAAGACATCTTTCATTAACTGATCAGTAACCATAGGCCTGTCTTCTAGAGGTGACACTGTGTCCTCACATTGGTTGCTTTTGTTTCCCAGAGTTTAAATCATATTTTTAAGCCCTGGAGTTCTATTTGGAACTTTTTATTGGACTGCCATTTTTTTCTGTGCTGCATGTTCATGTTTTGTATTTCTTTTTTTAGCTCAATAAAGTTTTATTAGAGTCTTCTCTAAACTCACTAATCATTTGTTTCATTTGGGTCATATTTTCTTTGAATTCACCAAGCACCTTATTGAAATGTTTTGTTATTTTCATTGATACCCTTTTAGACATTTTTGCTGTGTGACTTTTATTTCTTCCCCTTTAATGCCCACTTGATCTGCTTTGGGGGAATTGGGAGATTTGGAGGCATTTTTTTGCCTTGTTGCTCATGTTTTGTTTTGTTTTCTGTGGTAGATTTCCACCTTATTTGATCCAGTGCCCTGTTCTTCAGGTTGAACCTCAGTATTGTTTATGACCCCCAGACAACACTCATATTAGCATACAGATGAAAACAATTGACAAAATTTATTATGTCATCTTGAATATAATAGTTTTGACACAATAGGTTCAAAAATGAACTGAATCTTAGCAAATCCAAACAACTACTCATGGCCTGTCATGGTGGTGCATGCCTATAATACCAGTATTTGGTAGGCCGAGGCAGAAGATTGCCAAGAGTTTGAGGCCAGGCTGGGCTGTGTAGTGACTTTAAGGCCAGGCTGAGATACATAAGGAGACCCTATTTTAAAAACAAAAACAAAAACGAACAAACAAAAAAAACCCAACCACTCGTAAACTACACTTAACCAAGGCAATGATGTCTATGATTTTAGTTTAGATATTTAAGCAACATAGACAGTGACCTATAGTACATTAAATCAGTAATTTCTGTTGGATGTAAGCAGCAGTGCAAAAGCTCAAGCAGACAAGTGGACTAAATTCCATTTCTTTTAAGATCTCCCCTTTTTAAAAGTTCTACCACAGCATACGGACCTGCTCAGAGTTTGAGCTTCTCAGGGAAGTTCAGGAGATCTCTGTGTAGTTTTCACACCTTTCAAGCCTGTATTCTCTGTAGTAGGGAAACACATTAGTCTTGCTGCAAAACTCCTTCCCTGGGATTTGGACTCCTCAGGTTCATCTTTTTGTTGTCCCTTCGGCTGCCCTATGCCACAGAGTGCATGAGGCTCTAGTGTCAGTGGGGGAGGGACTGCTCCTCTTTTCTTTTCTGTGGGACACATGAGGCACCAGTGTTGTCATGGCGATGTGATGGCATTTTGTCTCACTTATGGGGCATTTGAAGCTTTGGTATTGCAGGAGATAGGATTGAGCAGGAACTCTGTTCTCTCCCTTGTGGCCAGCAAAGATCCAGTGTTGGTGTGGGATGGCAAGGCCTTTCTCCTCACCTATGAGTTGACCAGAGTCATTGGGTGGGAGGAGGAACTTAGCCTCTTTTTGGTCCCACAGGGCACCTGAGACTTCAGTGTAAATGTCAAGGGCTGGGTCGGTCCTCTTCCCTTGCCTGAGGGGCACCTAATGAGTTTTTCATTTCTAATTGCATTGATATGGGATTTTTCATTCTTTTGCTAAGTTTGCCTGTGGGATTGTTCACTTTGAAGTCTATTCTTTAACCCAGCTCTTGGGTTCATTAATTATTTCTGTTTTATCAGTCTCAATTTCATTAATTTGTGCTCTGATCTTTATAATATTCTGTCTTGTCCTAGTTTTTTTTTTTAATTTTTTATTTATTTTTTATTTATTTATTTATTTATTTATTTATTTATTTATTTTGTGGCACTGGGGATTGAACTCACAACCTCGCACCTGCCAGACAGGCACTTGAGCCACTGAGCCAAACTCCCGGCCCTTTGTCCTAGTTTTGAATTTGTGCTGTTATTGTTTGTGGAGTCCTCAGGTGCGTGTGCAAATTATTTACTTGAGATAACTTTGTTTTTCTGATTTGAGCCTTCACAGCTTTTGACTTCCCTCTTAGAACTGCACTTGTTGTGTCCCATAGGTTCTGCTGTGTTGTATGGCCATTATCATTTTATTCTGGGAAATGTTTGGCTTCTTATTTGATTTCTTCTAAGACTCATTGATTATTTGAGTTATTTGTTCACTCTTCATCAGTTTACATAATTTCTGTTATATACTTTTAGCATTTGTTTATTGCATTATTATCAGATATAATGCATGACATTCTTTTGATTCTTTTGTATTATTTTATGCCAAGCTTTATGAACTAGTGTATGGCCTGTTTTTAAGAGAGTTCAGTATGTGGTTGAAAAGAAGGATATTCAGTTGTTATAGGGTTGAACACTTTCTAAATATCAAGTCCAAAAGTGTGATTCTACTTTGAGATTTGTTTAATTGTTTTTGTTTAGTTGGTCTGTATTTTTGTGAAAGTGGAGTGATGTGTTGAGGTCCAGCAGTCTGATTGCGCTGATGTTTATCTCAGCATTTCTGTCCAGTAGTTCAGTAGTACCTTGGTTCACAAACCTAATTCTTTTCGTGATCTGATGGTAAACTGAATGGGATGAGAGCCAAATTTCTCCATAAGGTTAACATTGAGTCTAACCATTGAATATAATTTGTTTTTTGTCCAATTTGGTTTGCAATCAAAATTATGGAAAAAATTACTTTCATGAAGCAAGATACCACTATATTTGTTTTATGAAGTTGGCTGTGTAAGTTGTTGGTTCATATATATTCATAGTAGTTATTTTATCCTGGTTAAATTTTCCTCTTACCAGTATATACTGACCTTTTTTTTCTTTTCTGATTAGCTTTGAAGTCTACTTTATATGTAAGTAGGAAAGTTATTCCTGCTTCCTTTTTGGCTCATGTTGCATGAAAAGTAACTTTTCATTTCCAGATTTTTTATCTGTGGACTTCTCTAAAGACTATGTGTTTCTTGCATTTGCTTACTGTTGGCTTTTATTTTTTGATCCATGCTGGCAATCTGTGTATCTTGATTGAGGAGTTGAACCCACTTTAATGTACACAATTGATGTATGGTTGGGTTTGTTGAAAGTGATACTGTGTAAGATAGGGATTCACCTCATGCAGCACAGTGAGAGGCTCTGATCAGATTAGACTGAGTGGGATTAACAGATAAATATCAAAAAGCAGTCAAAGCCAAGGTTACCTCACTATAAAGTAGATATTAATTAAGAAATTTTCATACTAGCAACAAAGTCTTTCAACTTTAATTGTTCTTCAACCCTCCACACAAAATCTCAACAGAAACATGAGAGATACTGCAAAAACTCCTGACACCCACAAAACTGATCCACAGGGCATCTATAGGGATGAAATCAGAAACCAAATGGCTGAATTAGACAAAGTAATAAAAAGTAAAGGAAAGAAAAGAAAAGAAAAGACTAGAGATACAGCTCAGCTGCACAGTGCCTGCCTGGCAAACACAATGTAATGCGTTTGATTTCAGGTACCAAAAGAAAAACAAAACAAAACAATATAAAAATACAAAGTGAAAAGAGAAGAAACAAACAACCGAACAGATCAAAAAAGTATTTTGATGAGCTCAAAAATTGCATAACTGAAAAGATAATGTACTTATGTATATTGTGTTGTTGGATTGAACTATCTGAGGTTACCTGTTAAGTCTAGTAATTGAAAAGTGGTATTCAACTCTGAATGTCCATGAATTTATAGAAACCACAAATAAAAATATAACTGAGCTAACCAAAATGATGCAAAACATGAATGACCAGATTAGTAAAGAATTCAGAGTTCATAAAGAAGTACCAAAAGTAATTCCAGGTGATAAAAAAATTCTATTGAAAATACGGACAACTGAAGTGACCAGTATGAGCAGAGTATCTGAAATAGACAGGGATGATGCAGGTGATCATGTACTCAGAGACATCTTAAAAGCAACAACAGATCATAAGAAATAGATCCAATAATTGCTGGTATATGACACAAAGAATATCCTAAATTAATTAGAATTAGAGAAAAATTAGAAAACAACACAAATAGCATAAATGATCTGTTTGTACAAATTATAGCAGTCAACTTTCTAAGTATGTGAAAATAAATCAACATAAAGGTTAAGTGAGCCATATAGAAAGCCAAATACCCACAAGCAATGAAGAACTTTTTAATGGACGTTTTGACATCATAGTCAAAATCCTAGATGTCCAACACAAGGATAGAATTTTAAAACTTGTAGAGAAAAACAAACAACAAAAAAAAACAACAACCAAGAAAATCAACTCTAAAAGTATATCTAATAGAATTATTGCAGAATTGTCAAAACAAATCTGACAGGCTAGGAAAGCTTAGAGGGATATTATTCAAGCCCTAAAAGAAGACAAATTTAAAACCAGATTAGTATATCCTGCAAAATTATCTTTCAAGATTGTTAGAAAAATTAGGACCTTACATGATTAAGAGCATCTTAAGAAATTCATTATTATCAAACCAGCATTACATACTCCAGGATATCCAAGGAAGAGAGAAGACAACAGTGACGAAGGGTCTGCTGGAATGCATATAGCAAGCGGAGTGAACAATTAGGCAAACAGGGAAGTAAAGGAATTAGCAACAGAAACCCAATGCAATCACAGGAATCAATATCTTTGATTAATAACTTGATGGTGGTGATGATGGGGGAGATAAAGAAAGGGACAAACCAGAGAAGAGAAATATCAGTGAGTAAAACAGACAGGAGTTAAGATTATTGGAATTATTTTTAGACCTGGACTAAAGGGCTAGTGTTGAGGGAGTTTGAGAGAACTCTTGGTGGGAGTAGGGGAAGAACTGCAAAGTGAAGGAAGTGTTATTGTCAATGGAGAGAAGCTGTGGGAATGTTGGAACTTATTAATATGTGATACTTAACCTGTGTTTGGATCTTCTATGCACAGTTTTGGTGAGGGTTACCCTAACATGTCCATGGAAAGTTCTATGTAGATTAAAGCACTGGTTGATTCTGACTTTCCTTGGCACATATACAGACACTTCCTATATGTATATATATATATATATATATATATATATATGTGTATATATATATATATATGTGTATATATATATATATATGCTACATGTAAAGAGAAAAAGAGAAACAAGTTAAAGGAATGAGACAGAGAAGAAGAAAGAAAAAGGAGAAAGAGGACAAGAAAGAATGAGAAATCTCAGACCTCCAAAAAATCCACGTGGCTGTGAAAACATTATTAAAACATTATCACAGACCTATTTATGTTGCAGTCTGAGTTCAACTAGTGAGTTTGGGAAACTTTGACCTATAGGGGGAGCTTGGATGGACTTCTGAGCCTGCCGCTGACCCTCTTTCTCTGCCTCCCTCAAACTGTTACTGTATCTACAAGTGAACTCTTCTCCACATTTCTTTTCAATCCACAGGGCACTGCTTGCTATTGCAGGCCTCTGGTCTGCCCAGCTGCTCGCCAGTGAATGAGGGGTCTTGTTGATCTGGATGTGTATATATTTTTGAAATTTATTGAGATTATCAAAAAGATATTTTTAAGTTTTACACATCCGCTTTAGAATGCACATATTTTTAAAACTATGTTCCTTTTTTGCATATCAAATGCTAGATTTGTCCCTGTATTCTATTTATAAAAATAGGTCTTTATGTTTCTTTTTTTTATGTTTGTATATCCATAATTGAGAAGTCATCTGGGTTGGTTTTAAAATTTAAACAAAATAGAATAGATAGCTTTACTTTATTTTTATTCATGTTCTTTAGCTAGGTTATAGTAACAGCATATTTAGGAAAAATTATTAGATGTAAGCTTACATTGATTATCAGTAAACATTCTTATGGGAAAGAGTAATAAAACATAATCATAGTCAATCTTGTCCTCATCCATGTTTGATATAATTGTTAGATGTAGGTACAACTTTTTACAACATCCTTTCTCCTTTGCCTTTGATACCATACTAGTTGTAGGCTATAAGAATGATTAGTATTTTTTTTGTGTGTGTGGTAAATTTTTCTTGCTATTAAATCTAAATTATAGCAACTTTCTACTTGATATATCCAATTTTTTGGATGCCCTCAGATCACAGTTTCCAGTAGTTAGATGGACGTATGAACCAGTGATATACTTCTTAACTGCTCTGTGGCTATGCTTGTCTTCAAAATCTCCCTCATTTAAGAAAGGAAGTTTGAGTGATATTATGCCAGGGTCTTCTTTTGCATTTAAGAGATAGTATAGATTACTATTATCTAGGTTTGATTTTATAGCTATACTATACCTATAATTTTGTTTTTCTTATCTAATATCCTTTTTTCAGAGTTAATCTATGAGACGGATTTTAGTTGTGAGAGTTGAACTCAACTCTCTTATTCAAAATTTAATACACCCTCTACCAATGACTCCTTCATGTGGCCAGAAATTTCATGAAGTACTGTACACAGAGAAATTTACTTCTTAGTTTACATCTTCAAGTAATACTTTAAATGTACTGTGTTCTCAAAAAATGTTTTTTGCTTTTACCTGAGTGAATTAATTAGTGGCACTGCATAATAAATTTTCTGTGAAATAGTATCTTAATCTATTAAGGATAGTACTTAAAGATTAAACATTTTAACAACTGCATTATTTCTTACAAAGATAATATGAATTTGTTCTTGAAAAGTGATCTTAGTAGAATAAGATAACTGTCATTAACCTTTTGAAATGCATATTTGTTTTAAAACAATTGTGATTATTTAAAATATAATGCTTTATATCCTTGTTTTGCTTAACTTATCATGAACATTTCCCTCATAATTAAATTTTCTTTTAGTTGTATTATAATATAATGCAGTTTAATAACTATATCATAATTTTTCTCAATTTCATAAAGAAGATGATGATTACCTAACACATTTGCATGATCATTTCATGTCATTTATGTACTATATTTAGATAGAATGGTGTTTTTGAATATTTCTGTAAAGTACAGTTATTTGGATTCAATCTTTCTTCGTGTATGTTTATTTACTCTTTGAAGCTAATTTATGTTGATGACCCTATGTCAAATCCATCTCATTTTCAAGTCTACTGTGTACAAGTGGCAGTTTTATATGGTATTAGTGCCTTATTTTCTGGGTCAGATTTCCTGTTTATGTATTTATTTCTATCACTGTTTAGATGTGGACTTTGGGCAGTTATTTAACGTAGGGTGCTTCATCTTGGAAATGGTACTAAAAATAGTAGCTTCCCTACAGCATTGTTTTTGTTATCAAATAATTCATTTGTACTTCTTGCTACTCTATCTGGGCATGTATTTACAATCTGTAAAAATTGATGTAAGATGTACTCTGACCAGTGAGAATAGATGCCAGTTACAAACTGACATTGGCTGAATGTTGGCTTTCCTGTATAGAGTGAGAGAGAGCTCAATGAGATCCTAGCTGCTGTCTTAGTTGTAATAATAATGATGATGCTTATAAGGGTGATAAGGATGATGAGGTCTTTGTATTCAAGCAGTTACTGAACTACTCAATGATTCACATAGGCATTAAAGTTTACATAGCCATGAGCTTTATATTTGTTTTGAAATGTTTGATTCTGCTATAATATGAATGGCAAAACATATTGAAAGTGATTTATGAAGACATGAAAAGGAAATCATAGTTTAAATCTGATTCTGTTTACTACAAATTAAAATAAATTTCAGTTAAACTTCAAAATTTTCTTGTCTAAAGAAGGTAAAGTACACATACAAATTAATTTTGAAGTTCTATTTTTATTCATTTTGCTACTTATTTATGTATTTATTTATTCATAGTAGTACTGAGGTCTTTGCACTGAACTACATTTCCAGCTCTTACCATTTTATATTTCAAGACTTAAACTAAGTCTTTAAGCTGTCCAGGTGAAGTTTGAACTTGCAGTGCTCCTGGGATTACAGGCATGCACCACCATACCTAGTTAATCTATCTTCTTGAAGTAAAGATTTGTTGTCACATAATTTTTTATACTTATTGATTCTTTGTTATTATGTGCAAATATATTTTGACATATACTTCATTCTTTATCAAAATTATATAATTCAGTTTTATATGTAACTTAATAGCCATACCATTCACACGAATCTTAAAGAACTGTTTCCCTGCTTAGTTGTAATTTTTTATGTTTCATGTTATCTTTCTTTCTTGCTATTATAGAGGTTAAGGTAAAATTTTGGCATGCAATTTATTGTATGAGTTGTCTTGCATTAGTAGTTTGGGATACATGAATTAGGCATAAAAAAAACCTTGAGAAATGCTGTTTGGACTTTGCTAGGATCCAAATTTCTATAATAAGTTATGTCTTGATAGCTATTATTGCTTGCTATTGCTATGTAGATATTTGTAATGATTTTTACTGTTTTCTTTAGCTTGTCAGTGTAATGGACATAGCACTTGCATCAATAATAATGTGTGTGAACAGTGTAAAAACCTGACTACGGGAAAACAGTGTCAAGACTGCATGCCAGGTTATTATGGAGATCCAACCAATGGAGGACAGTGTACAGGTAAGTATTCTCTTTTGCTTCAATATATTTTATTAAGTATATTAAATGAAAATATCTTGAAATATTGAAAATATATTGAAAGAAAATTCACAAAGAGGTAACGTTTTTTGAAGAATATATATTACTAAAGAAAATTGTTGGTTGCAAGCTGAAAGCCTGCACAGTGAACTCTACCTAGCTGTGCAACCTTGGTACATTGCTCGGAACTTGGTAGGGCTCCACCCAGTGACCCAAAACAGCTGGGGAGCTTTGGTACATTGCTTGGGTCCTGGTTGGGCCCCACCCAGTGATGTAAATAGCCAGGGAGCCTCTCTTCACTGAGTGGCATGAGCTGAAGCCCTGCACAGCGAACTCCACCTAGCTCTGCAGCCTTGGTACATCACTCAGAACCTGGTATGACCCCGCCCAGTGACCCCAAGCAGCTGAGGAGCTTCCCTGTGCCACATGGTGTGAGCTGAAGGCCTACACAGCATATTCCACCTAGGTGTTCAGCCTTGGTATGCCACTCAGAACCAGGTAGAGCCCCTCCAAGCAAACTCAAGCAGCTGGGGAGCTTCAGTTTGCTGCATGGTGTGTGCTGAAGGTCTGCCCAGTATACTCCCCCAATCTGGGGAGCCTCCGAATGCCACTAGGGACCTGGTAAGGCCTGCCTAATGACCCCCACTCATCTGGGGGAACTCCCTCCAGATCGGACAGCTATCCTCAGCCCAGGAAACAACTGAGACTTTGCATTTGGGGGCCCAGAGGAATACAGGAAAATGATAAGATGAAAGAGTAAAATGCAATCTGAAACCTCCAGCCCATCCCACACAAGCCTAGGAGCCATGGACATAGAAGAAAATATAAGCCATACACCTAAACTTCTGATATGATAGCAACTGAAGTAAAGAAACAACTCCTTGAAGCTGTAAGGAACTCAGAACAGAAATAATCTTCCAAGTATACAAGACATGATAAACGTAATGAGAGAAATTCTGAACAGATCTACAGAAGACATAGTTGAAAAAATAGAGGCACACTCCAAAATGATGGAAACCTTGAATGAATAATATGAGAAAGAATTAGAATGCATGAAACAAATTCAAAGAGATATCCAGGAAATCAAAAATTCTATCAAAATCTGGCACAACCACCTGAATGAATGTGAAGATAGACTTTCAGACCTTGAAGACAAAATTGCAGCTAGTGAACAGGAAAGGAAAGCTCTTCTAAAAATAACAAGGAATCTGGAAATGACAATTCAACAGTTGTAAGAAGATGCAAAGAAAAACAATATAAGATTGATAGGTGTAAAAAGAAAAAGAAGGTGACAACACAAATGATATTAAAAGACTATTTATGGAAGTAATAGCAGAAGAATTTCCAAACACGGGAAAGGAAACTGACATACAAATAAGTGAAGCATATTGAGCTACAATTAACCTTAACCAAAATAAATCTACACCCAGATATATAATAATCAACATCTCAGAAATTCAGCATAAGAACAGAATATTAAAAGCTGCTAGAGAAAAGAAACAAATCACTTATAAAGGAAAGCTCATCAGAATCGCAGCAGACTCCTCAACACAAACAATCAAGTCAAGAAGATCATGAAGTATTTCAAATCCTAAAGGAAAATGACTTCCAAGACAGATTGATGTAACCTGAAAAACTGTCCTTCAAAATTGATGGAGAAATAAGATACTTCCATGGCAAAGAACAGTTGAAGAACTTCATGACTACCAAACCAACCCTACAAAGAATAATGAAAAATATTCTAGATAGACATAAAAATAACCATGATTTCAAGAACACCAACAGAAAAATACCACTAAGCAGGGCAAACAAGCAGAAGGGAAATGTAAAGTGCCAACAGCAGATAGATAACATGACAAAAATAAGACAAAATATATCAGTTATAACCATTAATGTAAATGGCCTCAATTCACCAATTAAAAGAAACAGACTGGCAGAATGGACCATGAAACAGCCCAACCATATGCTGTATACAAGAAACCCATCTAACCCAAAAGGAAATTCATGGACTGAAAGTCAAAGGATAGAAAACAATACTTCGTACAACAGGAACCCAAAAAGAGCAGGGGTAGCTATTCTGTTTGAAGACAATGTGAACTTCAAATCAAGAATGATCAAAACAGATAACAAAGGTCACTACATACTGGTTAGGGGAAAATTTCAAGAGGATGAGATAAGAATCTTAAATATATATGCACCAAATATGGGAGCACCCAGCAATATAAAACAGATATTAATAGAAATGAGAAATCAAATAAGCAATAACACAGTTATAATGGGAGAAATTAACACCCCATTGATACAAAGAGACAGGACAACTAGACAAAAACATAACTGGTTCTAACTTGTGAACAAATGGATTTAGTAGATGTGTACAGTGTTCCACCTAACAGCATCAGAATATACATACTTCTCAGCTTCACATGGGACATTCTCTAAAATAGATCATATACTAGCCTATAGAATATGCTTAAGTAAATGCAAAACAATCAAAATTATCCTATGCATATTTTCTGATCATAGTTCGAAGTAATTGGAAATTAATGACAAAAGAAACTGCAGAAACTCCATAAACACATGGAAATTAAGTAATGCACTCTGCAGCAATCAATTGGTCACAGAGGAAATTAAAGAAGAAGTTAAACAATATCTAGAAGCAAACAAAAATACAAATACAACTTACAGGAACCTGTGGGATGCAATGAAAGCAGTCCTCAGAGGGAAATTTATTGTGGTGAATTCTTACATAAGGAAAGCAGAATGAACACAAATAAAGAACCTGAAGCTACACCTCGAACATCTAGAAAAAGAAGAGCAAGTCAAGACCAAAGCCCAAAGAAGGTAGGAAGTTGTAAAGATCAGAGCAGAAATTAATGCAATTGAGACTAAGAAAATAGTACAAAGAATTAACGAATCAAAGTGTTGGTTCTTTGAAAGAATAAATAAGCTTGATAAGCTAGTGTCCCACTTTATTTAAAAGAGGTAACAAAAAATTCAAATTCATGCAATAAGGAATGAAAAGGGTGCAATCACTACAGACCCTCTGGAAATATAGATCATTAGTACCTACTCTGAAAACCTTTATTCCCATAGGCTCGATAATACAGAAGAAATAGACAGATTCCTAGAAACCTGAGTTACCAAAGCTGAATCAAGAAGATGTAAAACTGCTGAATAACACATTTTCAGTTAATGAAATTGAAAATGTAATTAGAACCTTACCAACAAAGAAAAGCCCAGGTCCTGATGGATTCACAGCTGAATTCTACAAGAAATTCAAGGAAGACTTAGTGCTAACACCCCTCAAACTCTTCAATGACATTGAAAAAGAAGCAATTCTCCCTAACTCATTCCTGGAAGCAAGTATTTCCCTAATACCAAAACCAGAGACCGACTCAACCAAAAAAGAGAACTACAGGCCATTCTCTCTAATGAACATAGATGCAAAATCCTAAATAAGATCCTGGCAAACAGAATGCAGCAAGCCATCAAGAAGATTATACACCACGACCAAGTGGGATTCAACCCAGGAATGCAAGAATGGTTCAATATATGCAAATCAGTAAACATAATGTAGCATGTCAATAGATCCAAAGATAAGAATCACATGATCATCTCAATAGATGCAGAAAAAGCTTTTGATAAAGTCCAGCACACTCATTCATGATAAGAACCCCATGGATATTGGAATAGATGGTCTTTACCTCAATTTGATAAAAGCCATTTATAACAAACCAACAGCCAGCATCATATTAATTTGTCGAAAATTAAAAGCTTTCACTGAAAAATCAGGAACAAGACAAGGCTGTCCATTATCACCACTCCTGTTCAATATGGTGCTGGAAACATTAGCCAGAGCAATTAGACAAGAGAGAAAAATAAAAGGAATAAGGATAGGAAAGGAAGAATTTAAATTATCATTATTTGCAGATGACATGATACTCTATATAGAAGACCCCAAAAACTTCATTGAAAGACTTCTAGATGTAATAACCAAATTCAGGAATGTATCTGGATACAGAGTCAACACTCAAAAATTAATAGTGCATTCCTGTACACAACAACCTCACTGAGAGAGAAATAAGAGAAACCATAACCTTAATAATAGCATCCAAAAAATATGAAATACTTAGGAATCAATCTAACAAAGGAAGTAAAAGATCTATATAGTGAAAAATATAATATTCTGAAAAAATAAATCAAAGACGATCTTAGAAAATGGAGAGACATTCCTTGTTAATCAATAGGAAGAACAAACATTGTGAAAATGGCCATTCTCCCAAAATTGTTATACAGATTTAATGCAATTCCAATAAAAATACCATTTGCACACCTCACAGACCTAGAAAAATCATTCCTAAAATTCATATGGAAACAGAAGAGACCTAGAATAGCAAAGGCAATTCTAGGCAACAAAGGCACTGTAAGAGACATCACAATTCCTAACTTGAACTTATACTGCAAAGCTATTTTGATAAAATCAGCATGGTACTGGAATAAAAACAGACCTAAAGATCAATGGCATAGATTAGAAGATACAGCCACATCTACAAACAAACTCAGCCACCTCATCTTTGACAAAGGGACCAAACATGTTCACTGGAAGGAAGATAGCCTGTTTAATAAGTAGTGCTGGAAAAACTGCCTTTCTATAGTGCTGAAAACTAAACCTAGATCCGTGTCTATCACCATGCACTAAACGAAAGTCAAAATGAATCAAAGATCTAAATATTAAAACAGAAACACTAAATCTACTGAAAGACAAAGTAGGTGGAAATCTTGAAGACATAGGTGTCGGCAAAGATTTCATGAGCAATAATCAAACTGCACAGTAAATACTTCCCAGAATCGACAACTGGGATCTTGTCTTATTAAAAAGTTGCTGCATGTCAAAAGAAATCTCCAACACAGAGAAAACAAAACCCACGAATCTAAAAATCTTAGCCAGCTGTCCCTCAGACAAAGGACTTCTATCTAGAATACATAGAGAATTAAAAAATCAGGCCCCCAGAATTCAAAGTCCCAATCCAAAAATGGGCATCTGAGATGAATACCCACTTCTCAGCTGAAAAAATACAAATGGCAAATAAATACATGAAAAAATGTTCAGCATCATTGGTCATTAGAGAAATGCCAATTAAAACAACACTCAGATTCCATCTCACTCCAGAAGGACTGCCCAGGATCAAGAAAACCACCAATAACAAATGCTGGAGAGGCTGTGGGGAAAAAGGAACTCCTCTGCACTGTTGGTGGGAGTGTAGACTGGTGCGACCACTGTGGAAATCAGTCTGGAGGTTCCTCAGAAAGCTGGGATTGGAGGTCCCATTTGACCCAGCTATTCTGCTTCTGGGCATTTTCCCAGAAGAATTGAAAACATCGTACCACAGTGATATATGTGCACCCATGTCTATAGCAGCACAATTTTTAATAGCCAAATCTTGGAATCAACCCAAATGCCCATCAACTGAGGGATAGATAAAAAAGATGTGATACTATTATACAATGGAGTACTACTCAGCTATGAGGAAGAATCACATTGAGACTTTTATAAGTAAATGGATGTGACTTTAAACCATACTCATAACTGAAACAAATCAAGCTTACATATGTAAATACCATATTATCTCCATAGTATAAGAAACTGAAAGAGTAAATAAGATACAAAATCTTTCATAAATATTGTGAAGGGTAAGAAACTGCTCAAAAGGGAAAAATAACTCAGATAGGGACAAGGAGAAAAGAAGAAAAGAAAAGGAAAAAGAAATGTTTGTATGTATACCCCTAAAATAGCTAAGATGATTGTACCACTAATTCTATTAGTTCTTAGAACAAAACAGTTAACATTCATAGGATTAGATCAATTTTACATGTCTATATCTGATAATATGAGTAACTCTTTTGAAGATAACTATGCAAAATAACAACCTTTGTTATGCTCCTACCACCTTGTTTTGAAAGCCTATACTGTTATTGTTTTGAGTTTTTTGTTATTGTTATTTATTAGTCTCTTTTGTTTTTCTTGTGTTTGTTTTGTTTTGTTTTTCTCTCTAATACAGAAAGGATAGATATACATGAATAAGTTTATACATGCCTAGAATTTCTCCTAAAGAGTCTAAAATAAATGATTTTATTATGTGTGATGGTATGAACGCTATTTTGAAGAAAATGAGACATTGGGATAGCTATTGCTGATTGCTTATCATCTTGTTTTGAGGTCCTATAGTGCTTTTATTCTTTGTTTTGACTGGTTCTAGTCTGTTTTGTTTTATTTGATTTCAATATGTGTGAAGGTATGGATAGCTATTTTGAAGGAAACAAGAGAAATTATGGTAGCCATTGTTGATTTTCTATTGTCTGGTTTTGAAGGCCTGGAATGCTTTCATTCTTTTGTTTTGATTGGTTTCATACTGTTTTGTTTTGTTTGAATTTATTGTGTCTGGAGGTATGGACAACTATTTAGAAGAAAACAAGAGATGTTATGGTAGCTACTGTTGCTTTCCTGTTGTGTTGTTTTGAAGTCCTTTGTTGCTTGCATTGATCTGTTATGATCTGCTTTGTTCTGATTTGTTTGTTTTGTTTTGTTTTATTCTCTTTAAAGTTAAATTAAAAAAAGAAGTATGTTTCTTTTCAGCTTCAGTATTTTTGGAAAGTAATATAAATTTTTTAGAGACTATGTGAAGTATAAAATTTCTGTGGTATATCTGCTTTAAAATATTATTTTTTCAATTAAAATTGAATGCATATGTATTATTGGAAATTCATCAAATGCATTCAAATAAAATTATTTATAATCTCACCATTCAAAAGTAATCACTGCTGATAGTTCACTGTGTAACAGTAGGTACTTGTATTGATTTTTGAAATGGAAATGATTAAAGTTTGTAAGTATATGTCTCATACAATGTAATGTGTAGTTTTTTTACTGTGCAACAGTATGTGACAGTGTTTAACAAAATGGGTTTGAAATCAATACAGGGTTAACATTTCAAATCTCAGTGTATGACCTTTAGTAACTAACAGTTCAGTGCTTCATTTTTCTCATGTGCAGCAGACATATGATAGTACCTCACTGAACTGTCTAAAGATCAAATGAGAAGATAATCTGTAATATTGCCTTAGTATTTGATGTACACGAAAAGGGCATTATAAATGTTAGTATAACTGTCACATTTTTCTTCACTAGGCTCCACTTTCCTCTGTCTTCCTCTCTACCTTGCTGATTCTTTCTTCTCCTTTTGAACAACATTTGATCTTCTAAATTTTCTTTTAAAGAAGAATTTTATCGTAATCTTTTTTTACCTCTAGATTCAACCTTGCCATTTCAATTTGTGTTGTCTTCTTTCATCAAATGGGGATTGCAGGGGCTGGGGATATGGCTCAGTCACCCAAGTGGCTGCCTGTCAAGTATGCAACTATTATTATTATCCTCAAAAACTTTTCTCATCATGCAAAACTAAAACTCTGTACATATTATTCAGTTGCTCTCCATTTGTCCTTCCTCTCAATCGTTGGGTACCACCATTCTACTTAATGGCTTTGTGATTTTGACTACTCTAAATACTTCCTGTAGGTCCAATCATATAGTTTTGGTCCTATTTTATTTATTTCTCTTAGTATAACATCTTTAGTATGTTCAGTGTGTCCTTCCTTTTTAAGACTATATTATATTTTATATATATATATATATATATATATATATATATATATATATGAATGAAATTTTCTATCCATGTATTCATTTAGACACTTCAATTGTTTCTATCTCTTAGCTATTGTGAATAATGCTGCTGTGAATTTGGGTGTATTAATACCTGTTGAGTCCTTGTGTCTACTTTTGTACTCATTGCCATTTGTGGAACATCTTTAGAGAAATGTCTGTTGAAGTCTTTTCCCATTTTAAAAATGAATATAGGGCTGGGGATTTAGCTCAGCGGTGTAAGTGCCTGCCTGGCAAGCATGAAGTTGTGAGTTCCATCCCTGGTACAAAAAAAAAAAAAAAAAAGGATTTTATTTCATTTTTATTTCATTTTTTATTTAGGATTATGACAGTACTTCTTAAATTCTAAATGCTAGGCCTTTATGCAGTTCATGATTTTCAAATATTTTCTTCCTTTCTGTAGGTTCTACTTTTACTTTCTTGATAGTAACTTTTATTTTTTATATTTTTTCAGTGTCCGTGAAGTTTTATTAGAACAGTCATGTTTATTGATTTACACACATTTACATTTGTTTCTGTACTACAGTGGTAGAATACAGTGGTTAGCAGAGACCATGTATCTCATGCAAAGCCTAAAAGTTTACTGTTTGGCCTTTTACAGAGGAAGTTTGCTGAGCCTTACTCTAGTAGGTTGCCAGGAGGTAAATAGAGACTTTTCATACATAAAGGTTTTCAGTTTTGATGAAACCCAGTTCATCTGATTTTTCTTTTGTTGCTTTTATTTTTGGTCATGTATTTAAGAATTCATTGTCAGATGCAAAAATCATGATTTTAGTTATTTTGTCCTCATAGGCAAAAGGAACATTTGGTCGACTATATCTCTAAAATGTTTTAGATTACTATAGCAGATTTTATCATTCTGTCAGGCAGAAGTTTTTAGAAATATGTTTCTCTTTTGAGATGATCCTTTTCTTGTAGTTTAAGACAAGTTCTGTTATTCCACCTTAATTTTGTTACTGACGTTACACAACTGGCAAGCTGAAACACAATGCTGTGCAAAATTGAATGGAATGAAAGATAAATGCCTATCTTACTCTTGCATATTGTCTGGTTGTTTTACAACACTTTAAATACTTCTTTTTAGTTCCATATTTCCTAAAATTAGCAAGATAATATTTTGCTGTCTCTGAGGTTTCTATTGTGAAGTGATACGTAAAAGTCATTTTTATTTTTTAGGGCTTCCTTAGTTGTCTAACTGAACAATTTATAAAAATAGAAGGTATAAATTTATCACCTTGTTTTCATTTTACCCTATTGAGAAAAACTCATACTTTAAAACTAGAAAATAGATTTGTTAAAATGTAGAGTCCATGACGATATTAAGGAAAATAAGGAAACAGATTGATATTTGAAGAATAAGGCTTTAAATATATTGCAGTTGTATGTATTTTTAAAATTCAACCTAATGAAGCCAATTTAACATTTTTGTCAATATTATATAAATGTATTTGTGGATTTTCTTTGGAATGTTATTAGATATGGAATTTTTTGGTTAGTCTATTATTATAACTAACTAATGGAAGTACTTCATTGCATATTTATGAAATATATGTATAATATATATATGTATATATTTTAGCTATGGAAGAATATAGTATTGGTTTTAGCTTTGGATTCATACTATTTGGTTCCGTATCCTGATAATGCCACTGTCACATTGGTTAAAATATTTAACCTTTTAGTGTCTCAGTTTCCTCAACTACAAAATGTAGCTAACTTAGCTATAATGAATCTTTTTTTTTTTTTTTTTGCGGCACCGGGGATTGAACTCATAGCCTTGCGCCTGCCAGGGCAGGTGCTTAAGCCACTGAGCCAAACTCCCGGCCCTGGTTTTTTGAGGCAGGGTCGCACTATGTAGCTCAGGTCGGCCTTGCGCTGCGCTGTAGCCCAAGCCGGCCTCGAACTCACAACGCTCTGCCTACCTCAGCCTCCCGAGTGCTGGGATTAAAGGCGTGCGCCACCACGCCCGGCTCTATAACGAATCTTAAATAAGATAATTTATATGTGAAGTAATGTGTGCTATTGGCAAATATTAACACCCCAGTGCTAGCTATTATTGTGATGCAATGATTACTATTTATAACATAAACGAGTTGAGTGTGTTAAAAAATATATGATTCAGAATTTTTGATAGTATTTTCTTTATATTATCTCTAACTTGACTTATAAATTGTAGTTAAAGAATAAGGAAAGTTTTTTAAAAAGAACAACTTAATGCATTAATTATGGTACTTCGCATTGAAAGATTATCCTCAAAATATACAAATAATGGCTGAATGCTTGCAAAATGAAATGTATTGTGTTAGGAAGTAAATTTATATACATTGTAAGAATACTGTATGTTATGAAGAAAATGCATGAATTAATGAGAAAGATTAATTTTCTAAATCATAAAACATGTAGGTTCCAGATTTACATGCCTAATAGTTTTCTTCATCCAGGTCAGGCTTTTTGGCTAAGTTTGCTGTAAGATGTTTGACAGATTTTATTTGTATTATGCATAAGTTCTTTTCCTTTAAAATTGCATTTATAATTAGTTTTAGTAAACTGTTATATACATAATTTCTTTTACTCCATTTTGTTATTCTTTAGGTTCTTGAATAGAATTCTTTTTTTAAAATTGTTTTTTATTTTAAAAAGCAAAGTAGAAAAAAGGGTAGAAAAAATACAGAATTTCAAAAAAGTAGGAAATTAACACTAGTTAATATAATGCATATTGTTATCTTAGAAGTAGTTGTTCAGATAACAAGATTTAGGTATGAAAAAATGATCAAACAATCAAACAATGAAAGCTCAAACTGTTCTTTTTGATAAACCAACAGAAATTAGTAGTATAGTTATCTGTCTTGTATGTATATACATACATATATATGTCTACCTATATACATATAATCTTTTCCCTTCTTCCTTTAGTATTGTCTCCCTAATGTAAAAAAAAACTGAACGAGTAATAAGATAAAAAATGTACATTAGATATTGTGATAATGAGAGAGAAAGAAAATCCTCAAAAGGAAAGAATAAAATTCCTATTGATTTAATTTCTCTATATTTTCCTTTTACAACTGATTTGATCTTTTTATTTTTCAGTTCAGGGAAGAAAAGTATCCTTTCATCATAGTAATAGTTCTCTTTTTACCTTTGTTCTTATTATCAAAACTTCAAAGTTTTCTTTTTTGCATGCTGTAAATCTGTCCATAGCTAACTTTTATAAAACTATTCAATATGCTAACAAAATAGTGTATGACATAATATTGTCTTAGACTCAGAATAGTAAAAATAAAAATGGTTTAAAATTTTAACTATGAGAAGATTTTTCATTTTAAAACCTTCTGACATGTGTTCATGTAAGTAGAATGTTTAAAGCCAGATGAACATGAGCATTTCTTAAATAAGTGAAGTTTAATTCTCTCACACTGGGAACACTAACCTTAGTATAAAACTGCAAAGATAAATGAAAATCATTTGACTTGGCAATCTTAGTTCTATTTATTGTGTTGACAGAACAAAATTAAAAATTTGTATTCTCTGAGTATAATTCTGTATGGCAGAGAAAAGGCAACCTGACATTTTAAATATTCCCAAGAGAGGCCACTAAATAATTATAAAGGACTTGAGGGGGAAAAAATAGAAATAGAACTTTTGCAAATGGGAAGGAGACCAAGAATTGGAAGGAGCAGAGAAGGATGAGAGGAATAGTACATGAAAAGAATTAAGATATTATATATGTACTAACTCTGCATGATAAATGTAATCATTTTGTACTATAAACATTTACTAATAAAATATAATAAGATAAAACAATTATATAAATATATGTAACGATTTAGTATAGCCTTTAAGTTATGTTTGCTTGGGGTATTAATTCAGAATAACATTTTTACACAAAATAAACCATGTTAAATAATGAAGAAAATCTTTTAAATTATGCAAATATATAATTTTTAAACTGAATAGTTAAAACATCCCCATTTCTAGCTTCTATAATATTTTTAGTTTCCTTGCTATACTAATTTTTAAATTTATGTTTATTTAGGTAAACATGATGAACGCATTCATTATAAGGAATTTGCACCTGTACATAATATAGATACAGATTGATTCCTCTTTCTTCCCCATAATCATCCCCTCCTTTCAAACCCCCTTCATCTCCCTGTTCACAAAGCTATTTTCATTTTATTCTTTGCTCATTTTTCCTTTCCCTTCCTTGCTTTCACCTCCCCCACCGTAGTTCCCTTTTCCTTTTGGACAGTTTCTTCCTGTTCACAATATCTATTGCACATTTCAGTTCTTATTTATATTTTCAGTTTTTTACATCAGAGGGATATTATGATATTTACACATATATGTTTGATATATTTCACTTATGATTGTGGTCTCAAGATCCATCCATTTAGTTATAAATGTCTCAATTTTTCTTTATGGGTGAGTAATATATATATATTTCATTTTTCATGCATATAATATATATATATATATATATTTCATTTTTATCCTTTCATTAGTTGATGGGCATTTAGGTTGCTTCCAAGATTTAGCTATTATAAAATTTGCTGCTATAAACATGGTGTGCATATATCACTGTGGTATGTTTTTAATTCTTCTGGGAAGATACCTGGAAGGGAAATAGCAGGGTCAAATGGAACCTTTAATCCCAGATTTGTGAGGAATCTCCACACTGGTTTCTGCAGTAGTTATACAAATCTACACCCCTACCAACAGTGAAGAAGTGTTCCTTTTTCCCCAGAGCCCTGCCAGTATTCTTTATTAGTTATTTTCTTGTTAATGGTCATTATTTGAGTCAGATGGAATCTCAACTTTGTTTTAATTTGTATTTCTTGAATTACCAGTGTTGTTGAACATTTTTTAATATATTTATTTGCCATTTGTACTTCTTTTTCTGAGAAACATCTATTCATTTCAGATGCCCATTTTTGGATTAGGTCTTTCAATTCAAAGGGACTTTTTTAGGTTCCTTCTATGCTCTATATATTAGTCTGAAGAACAGCTGTCAAAAACTTTTTCCCACACTGTCGGTTGTCTTTTCACTGTGTTGATGATTTCCTTTGCTATGCAAAAGATCTTCAGTAGGATGAGATCCCAGTTATTTCTTTGTATTATTTCTCATGTGATTAGGGTTTGTTCATGAAAGCTTGTGTCTCCAAAAGTTCTACCTATTCTCTCTTCCAGCAGATTTGGTGTTTCTGTTTTAATATTTAGATCTGTAATCCATTTTGATTTTAGTTTAGTGCACAGATAACACGGGTTTAGTTTTAGTCTTCAGCATGTGGAAAGCCAGTTTTTCAGCACCATGTTTTATAGAGGCTATCTTTCTTCCAATGAATATGTTTGGACCTTTTCATCAGTTGGCTGAGTGTGTTTGGAGTTGTTTCTTCATCTTCTACTCTGTTCCACTGATCTTCAGGTCTGATTTTTTTCCAGTAATATGCTTTTTTTTAAATCATAGTAGCTCTGTAGTATAATTTATTTGTTTTCTTTCTTTCTTTCTTTCTTTCTTTCTTTCTTTCTTTCTTTCTTTTTCTTTTCTTTTTTTCTTTTTGAGACAAGGTCTTGCTATGCAGTTCAGGCTGGCCTTAAGCTCTCCTTGTGACCCAGGCATAAAATTTTTAAATTCTTAAAATTTTTTGGTACTGAAGATTGAACTCACAACCTCATGCTTGCCAGGTGGGCACTTATGCTGCTGAGCTATATCCCTGGCTCACTGCAGTATAATTTCAAGTCAGTGATTTTGATGCCACTTTTCTTGCCTCTTTGTTGCCTAGAATTGTTTTTGCTATTTTAGTTTTCTTTCTGTTCCAAATGAAATGTTTTTTTCTAGCTATCTGAGGTATGCTAATGGTATTCTTATTGAAATTGCATTAAATTTGTATAGCAACTTTGGAAGTATGGCCATTTTCACTGTGTTGGTTCTTCCTGCTCAAGATCAAGGGATGTGTTTCCATTTTCTGATATCTTCTTTGATATTCTTTTTCAGATTTTTGTAGTTTTCAATGTAGAGATCTTTTATTTCCTTTGTTAGATTGATTCCTAAATATTTCATTTTGAGGGTGGATGATATTATGAGTTGCGTTATTTCCCTATTTTATCTCTCAGTGCTTTTGTTGTTTGTGTATAGGAATGCTATTGATTTCTGAATGTCAACTTTGTATTCAGTTATACTACTGAATCTGGTTATTAAATTTAGAAGTTTTTGGTGGAGTTTTTGAGATGTGCTATATAGTGTCATATCATTTTTAAAAAATGGTAATTTAACTTCTCCCTCTCTTGTCTTTATTATTTTTATTTCTTTCTCTTGTCTAATTGCTCTAGCCAGTGTTACCAAAAATATATTAATAGGAATGTCAATAGTGGACATCCGTGTCTTGTTCCTGAAAGCTATCAGTTTTGGCTGTTTAATGTAATGTTGGTTGTTGGTTTGTCATAGATGGCTTTTATACAATTGAGATAAAGACCATCTTTTCTGATTTTCTGTGGTGTTTTAATCATGAATGGGGGTTGAACTTAGTCAAATGCTTTTTCTGCCTTTATTGAGGTGATCATGTGATTTTTGTCCTTTGCTCTGTTGATATATGTATTACATTTATTGATTTGCATATGTTGAACCATCCTTGCATCCCTGGGATGAATCCTGTTTTGTCATAATCTTGATGATATGCTACACACTGTTTGTCAGTATATTATGAAGGATTTTTGCATTTATATTCATTGGGGAGATTGATCTGTCGTATTCATTTGTGGTTGGATCCTTCTCTTGTTTTGGTATCAGGCTAATACTTGCTTCCAGATTTGAGTTTGAGAGTATTGCTTCCTTTTCAATTTCATTAAAGAGATCGAGGAGTAATGCCATTAGGTCCTCTAAATTTCTTGTAGAACTCAGCAGTGAGTCTCTTAGGACCTGGGCTTTGCTTTGGGGATAGATTTTCAATTATATTTTCAACTTCATTGAATGATATTGGATTATTTAGTATTTTTGTATCTTCTTAGTTCATCTTTGATAGCTCATATGTATATAGGAATCTGTCCATTTCATCTGTTTTCCATTTTATTAGAATAAAGTTTCTTGAAATAGATATTGATGATCTGGATTTTGGCAGGATCTGTTGTGATTTCAACTTTTTCATTCCTAATCGCATGAATTTCAGTCTTTTCTTTCTTTTTTCATAAAGCTGGATAAGGGTTTGTCAATTTTTTTTAATCTCTCAAAGAACCAACTCTTTGATTCATTGATTTTTGTATTGTTTTCTTAGGCTCAGTTGTATTGATTTATGCTCTGATCTTTATAATTCCTTCTGTCATATGAACTTTAGGTTTGACTTGTTCCTTTTCTGGAAGTTTGAGATTCTACATTAGGTTGTTTATTTGATCTTGTCTTCCTGATATAGGTATTCACCACTATAAATTTACCTCTTAGGACTGTTTCATTGTGTCCCATAAGTTGTATATGTTGTATCAGCATTATCATTTACTTGTAGATGTTGTTTAATTTCTTCTTTAATTTTGTTGGTGATCCATTGGTTGTTCAGTATGGTGTTATTTGATTTCCATGTATTTATGGAATTTTTGTCATTTCTTTTGCTGTTGATTTCCAGTTTTGTTGGACTATGGTCATATAATATACATGAGATAATATCAGTTCCTTTGCATTTACTTAAGAATGTTCTATGAGCTAGTATGTGGTCTATTTTTGAGACTGTCCCATGTACAGCTAAGAAGAGTGTGTGTTCTGATGTTGGGAGGAACATTCTGTAGATATCTACAAAGTCTGTTCATGTGTTTGGTTCAGTTCTAATATTTCTTTTTTGAGTTTTTTGTCCAGTTGATCTACCTATTTGTGACAGTGGGGTGTTAAGATACCCCATTCCAATTGTGTTATTGCTTATTTGATTATTCATGTCCATTGTTATTTTTTTTACATAGTGGGATGCTCTTGTATTTGGTGCATATATATTTATGATTGATCTCTCTTCTTGGAGTTTTCCCTTAACAAGTATGTACTGACCTTTTTCTGTCTCTTTATCTGTCTTGGCATGAAGTTTTTGTGTCTGGAAGTAAAATAGCTATCCTTGCTTTTTTCTCTGGGTTCCTGTCACATGGTATACTGTTTCCCATCCTTTGATTTTGAGTCTATGAAATTATTTTGAGTTAAATGTGTTTCTTGTATGCAGCAGATTATTGGATGTTGTTTCTTGATCCATTCTTCCGGTCCATTTTTTTTTAAGAGAAAAAAAAAGACACATATAAGAAAAACAAAAAGCAAAAGAGACAAACAAATGACTAGAGTAAATGCACAACAGTTACATCATAGGTTTAGAAAACAGGATGATAGAAACTAGACAATGGTTACAATATTGCGTATCGTTATCTTCAAAATGTTTGTTTACATTAACAGATATAGACTTATGAAATTGATCTCATCATATGAGTATTAACCATTCTTTTTCAATAGCTAATACCTTCAGCAGTATGTTCGTTTTAGTTATCTTTCATATACATATATACAGATTTATATGTTTTCCTTTTCCATTCCCTCTTTTCCCCTTTTCCCTTCCCAATTACTTTTGCTCTTCAAGCAGTTTTTTACAGTATTTATTGTAGATTTTGGATCATTTATACTTTTTCTGTTTCTTACACTAGGGAGACAATATGGTATTTATACATGTGGGTTTGATTTATCTCACTTACGAGTATGGTCTCAAGTCATTTCCATTTACTTATAAAAGTCTCAATGCAGTGTTTCTTAATAGCTGAGTAGTACTCCATTGTATAAAAATACGACATATTTTTTATCCATTCTTTGATTGATGGGCACTTGGGTTGTTTCCAAGATCTGGCTATTACAAATTGGGTTGCTATAAACATGGGTGCACAAATATCACTGTGGTATGATGTTTTCAGTTGTTCTGGGAAAATGCCCAGAAGCAGTATAGATGGGTCAAATGGGACTTCCAACTCCAGCATTTTGAGGAACCTCCAGACTGATTTCCACAGTGGTTGCACCAGTCTGCACTCCCACCAAGAGTGGAGAAGAGTTTCTTTTTCCCCACAGCCCCTCCAGCATTTGTTGTTGGTTGACTTTTTAGTCTTGGCCATTCTTTCTGGAGTGAGATGGAATCTCAGTGTTGTTTTAATTTGCATTTCCCGAATGACCATTGATGTTGAACATTTTTTCATACATTTATTTGCCATTTGTATTTCTTTCTCTGAGAAGTGTGTATTCATCTCAGATGCCCATTTTTGGATTGAGTCCTTGAATTTTAGGGGCCTGATTTCTTTTCATTCTTCATGTTTTAGATAGAAGACTTTTGTCTGATGGACAGTTGGCTAAGATATTTTCCCAGTTCGTGGGTTTTCTTTTCACTCTGTTGGAGATTGCCTTTGACATGCAAGAACCTTTTAGTAAGATGAGATCCCAGTTGTTGATTCTGGGAAGTGTTTCCCATACAATTTGATTTTTGTTCATGAACTCTCTGCCTACTCCTGTGTCATCAAGATTTTAACCTACTATGTCTTCTAGTAAGTTTAGTGTCTCTGTTTTTATATTCAGATCTTTGATCCATTTTGACTTTATTTTAGTGCATGGTGATAGACATGAATGTAGTTTTAGTTTATGGCATATAGAAAGCCAGTTTTTCCAGCACCACTTGTTAAAGAGGCTATCTTTCTTCCAGGTACATGTTTGGCCCCTTTGGCAAAGATGAGGTGACTGAGTGTGTTTGTAGTTGTGGCTGTATCTTCTAATCTATTCCATTGATCTTCAGGTCTGTTTTGATTCCAGTACCATGCTGATTTTATCACAGTAGCTTTGTAGTATAGTTTCAAGTCAGGGATTGTGATGCCTCCTGCCTTACCTTTGTTGGCCAGAATTACCTTTGCTATTCTAGGTCTCTTCTGGTTCCAGATGAATTTCAGGTATGCTTTCTCTAGCTCTGTGAGGTAGGCAAGTGGTATTTTGATTGGGATTGCATTAAATCTGTATGATAATTTAGGGAGAATGGTCATTTTCATGATGTTCATTCTTCCTATCCATGAACAGGGAATATCTTTCCATTTTCTGAAATCTTCGATTTCCTTTTTCAGAGTGATGTAGTTTTCACTGTATAGATCTTTTACTTCCTTCATTAGATGGATTTCTAAGTATTTCATTTTTTTTGGAAGTTATAGTGAAGAGTACGGTTTCCCTTATTTCTCTGTCAGTTACTTTGTTGTTTGTGTATAGGAATGCTATTGATTTTTGAGTGTTCACCTTGTATCCAGCAACATTACTGAATTTGGTAATTACTTCTAGAAGTCTTCTAATGGATTTTTGGGGCTCTTCTGCAAATAATGATAATTTTACTTCTTCCTTTCCTATCCTTATTCCCTTTATTTCTTTCTCTTGTCTAATTGCTCTGGCTAGTATTTCCAGAACTATATTCAATAGGAGTGGTAATAATGGACATCCTTGTCTTGTTCCTGATTTTAGGTTGAAAGTTTTCAGTTTTTGTCCCTGTAGTAAGATGTTGGCCGTTGGTTTATTATATATGACTTTTATCAGGTTGAGGTAGAGACCATCTAGTCCAATTTTCTGTAGGGTTTTTATCATGAATGGGTGTTGGATTTTGTCGAAAGCTTTTTCTGCATCTATTGAGATGATCATGTGGTTCTTGTCCTTGGACCTGTTGATATGGTGTATTACATTTATTGATTTGCATATGTTGAACCATCGCTGCATTCCTGGGATGAATCCCATTTGATCATGGTGTATAATCTTTCTGATAACTTTCTGTATTCTATTTGCCAGTATTTTATTGAGGATTTTTGCGTCTATGTTCATTAGGGAGATTGGCCTGTAATTTTCTTTTTTGGTTGGGTCTTTCTCTGGTTTTGGTATTAGGGTAATACTTGTTTCCAGGAATGAGTTAGGGAGACTTACTTCCCTTTCAATTTCATTGAAGAGTTTGAGGAGTGTTGGCATTAAGTCTTCTCTAAATGTCTTGTAGAATTCAGTGGTGAATCCATTAGGGCCTGGGCTTTTCTTTTTTGGTAGGGTCCTGATTACGTATTCAATTTCATTAGCTGAAATTGGATTATTCAGCAGCTTTACATTTTCTTGATTCAGCTTTGGTAATTCATAGGTTTCTAGGAATCTGTCCATTTCTTCTGTGTTATCGAATCTATGTGAGTAAAGGTTTTCGAAGTAGGTGTTGATGATCTTCTGTAAGTCCACAGGGTCTGTAGTGATTTCACCCTTTTCATTTCTTATTGTCTGAATGTGAGTTTTTTCTTTCCTCTTTTTGATAAAGTTGGCTAGGGGTTTATCAATTTTATTTACTCTGTCAAAGAACCAACTCTTTGATTCATTAATTCTTCATATTGTTTTCTTAGCTTCAATTGCATTAATTTCTGCTCTAATCTTGATAATTTCCTCCCCTGTTTGGGCTTTGGACTTGACTTGCTCTTCTTTTTCTAGAAATTTGAGGTGCAGCATTAGGTTGTTTATGTGTGTTCTTTCCGTTTTTCTGATGTGAGAGTTTAGTCCTGTAAAGTTCCCTCTGAGTACTGCTTTCATTTTGTCCCACGGATTCCAGTAATTTGTGTTTGCGTTTTTATGCAATTGTAGATATTATTTAAGTTCTTCTTTAACTTCTTCTGTAACCCATTGTTTATTTAGGAGAGTATTATTTAATTTCCATGTGTTTATGTGGTTATTGTAGGTTTTTTTGTCATTCATTTCCAATTTTACTGCGCTATGGTCAGATAATATGCATGGAATTATTTCAGTTCCTTTGCATTTACTTAAGCATGTTTTGTGAACCAGTATATGATCTATTTTAAAGAACGACCCATGTGCAGCTGAGAAGAGTGTGTATTCTGATGTTGATGGTTGGAATACTCGGTACACATCTGGTAGGTCCTTTTGTTCACAAGTTTGATTCAGTTCTGTTATTTCTTTGCTGATTTTTTGTTTGATCTGTCTCTCTGTGACAGTGGGGTGTTAAAGTCCCCCATTATAAATGTATTATTGTTTACTTGGTTTTTCATGTCTATTAAGAATTGTCTTACATAACTGGGTGCTCCCATATTGGGTGCATATATATTTATGATTGTAAGCTCTTCCTCTTGAAGTTTTCCCCAACAAGTATGTAGTGACCTTCTTTATCTCTTTTTAATATTTTCAGTTTGAAGTTCGTATTGTCTGCAAACATAATAGCTACCTCTGCTTTTTTCTGGGTTCCTGTTGCATAAAGTATTGTTTCCAGCCTTTGATTTTTAGTCTGTGAATTTCCGTTTGAGTGAAATGTGTTTCTTGTACGCAGCATATTTTGGGATTTTGTTTCTTGACTCACTCTGCTAGTAGTTTCTTTGTATTGCTGAGTTGAGACCATTTACATTGATTGATATAACTGATATGTACTGGCTCATCCCTGTCATGATATCTTTCTGTTGTTGGTTTTCTACCTTTTTTGTTTAGTTATTTGCCCTGCTTAGTGGTTTCCTTTTGTTGTTGTTCTTAAGATTGTAGCTATCTTTGTCTCTTTCTAGAATGTCTTTCAGTACTCTTTGTAGTGTTGATTTGGTGACCGTAATTTGTTTCAGTTGTTCTTTGTCATGATTGTATCTTATTTCTCCATCAATTTTAAGGATAATTTTGTAGGGTACATCAATCTTGGTTGAAAGTTATTTTCTTTCAGGATTTGAAACACTTTACTCCAAGCTCTTCTTGACTTAAATGTTTGTGTTGAGAAGTCTGTCGTGATTCTGATAGGCTTTCCTTCATAGGTGATCTGTTTCTTTTTTCTGACAGCTTTTAGTATTTTGTTATTGTGCTGTATTTCTGATACCCTAATTATTATATTTCTGGGTGAAGATTTATTTTGGTTATGGTTAATTGGGGTCCTGTTTGCCTCAGTTATCTGTATTTCAGAAACTCTTCCCATGTTTGGAATGTTTTCTGCTATTATTTCTGTGAATATTCTTCACAGGTCATTAGTATTGACCCCTGGTTTTTCATTTATGCCTATTAATCTTATGTTATTTCTCTTGGCATCATCTTAAAGCTGTTGAATTGTTGTTTCTTGGTTCCTTACTATTTTTAAAAGATCTTTTCTTTCATGGCCATAAGCTCCCATGCTGTCTTCAAGATCTGCGATTCTATCTTCAGCTTCATTCAAGTGGTTTTTCAAACTTTGCATGGAATTTTTCAATTCCTGCATTTCCCTTTTAATCTGTTTCTTGCATTCTGTTTGAGTCTTATATTGTTCATTCAAAATTTCCATCATTTTCTCATGTTGTCCTATTTTTTTATCTTGCTCTTCTTTAGATACATACAACATTTCTTTCATAATGATTGTCATTTCATGTTTTAGCTGAGAGATTATTTCTTACTTGAGTTTTTCTGTAGCTTCATCAAGCTGTTTCTTTACTGCATTTGCTATCATTTCAGAAAGTTCAGTTGTGTGACTCCCAGTGTCTTCTGTTTCGGTGTCTCTTGGGTTCGTTCTCAGTGGTCTGGGGGATTGAGACTGCCTCTTGGTCTTTCATTTTTTCATTTTCTTATGGGACCTGTGTGGCTGTGTGTCTTGCGAGGCTGGCCGGGTGTTCCCTGGTGGGTTGCACTGAGTCGCAGGACCAGGTACAGCTGGATCCTCTGCGCAGCTAGTGAGGGCACACTCCTAGTGTGTGCTGCTGGAACCTCCGCCTTACTGAGTGGGAGCCGTGACCTCCCGGACTCAGTCAGCTAGACAGAGTGTACCCCGGAACCCAGACCCTGAGTCTGGCTGCAAGGAGTTCAGAGCCTCTGAAGTGCCAGACAAGCCTGGGCAAGTCTGAGGCATACAGTGCTGCAGCTTTGCTCCTGGCTGGGCTGGCCCACAACCTCTAGGACCTGCCATGCCATCTGCACCCCTCAACAGTGGAGCTCACACCCTGTGCTCTGATGGTCATAGCCCAAACTCTCCAAGGCCCTGCAGCTACACTGGCCTGTCCCTGATAAGCAGCCTGGTCCATTTTTTTTTTTTTTTTTGATTGGTAGCATTAGACCACTTACATCGATGACTATAACTGACATGTACTATCTTATCCTTGTCATATTATTTTCTCCTGTTAATTCTTTGCCTTTCCTGTTGGAGAGAAATAGATGAAGTAAGGTTGGAGGACAGTGAATGATGGTGCAAGGTTTGGGAAACTGGAGAAGAGGGCAGGCAATAAATAATGGAGAAAGCAAAAGATCTCTGAAGGAATCATAAAGACTAGAGGGAATGCTCACTTACATGAAGCTGTCATAAAATCAGGAGAGATAGTTAAGGAAAGAGAAAAAAGATGAATAGAATAGAACAAAAATACATACAAAACAAAACAGGTAAAAATGCAAAACAAAACAATAACAAAAGAGCCAAACAAACTAAATTAAACCAAACCAAACCAAACCAAACCAAACAAAAAACTCAACCAGACAGTAAAAGAAAAATGATATGCATAAACAAACAAACAAAAAGCAGTTAAATAAAATTCTTCTGGTGCCCACTGTTCTGTGGTTGTGTCCAAATCATAGGCCCACCACGCCTATAGTGGGATTAGTGCTGGACTGGATGTAGAACTGATCTTGGCTTTCTGATGTGGGGGCTATGGTAAGCCTTTCATCAGCAACTTTCTGGATGGCCCACCCACATCTACTTACCTTGTTTGACTCTGTGTTGCTCTCTGCGTTTCAGTGGTCCTCTCAAACAGAGATAGCCCCCGCCTGCTCCCAATTCTATGTACAGTTAACCTCTCTTCGACCTTGCAAAGCATAGCCTATTCCACATGGCTGGCTCCTATCACATGCTGCTCTCATTGTTCTGCACTGATAGACACAAATCGGAGGAAGTGGTGGCTTCCCAGTTCAACCTCAAGGGTGTTTGTATTGCTGGTCACAGGGCATCCTTGTTTTCCACTCTTTATCCCTGCAGCCCCACGCTGTTTGTGTTGTTGGTTGCAGTTTAGAGGGAGTGCTGACTTCCCTGCCCAAGGGTTCTTGTGCCACTGATCTCAGGGCAAGGAAATACTAATTTAGCACTCCTTGCCTCTCTGCCTCAAGTCATGCCCAGTCTGTAGTTCAAGTCCCTCTCTTGCACAAGAAGGGTTCTGTTGTTTCACTAGCAATCCTCAATGCCACCACTGATCCCTAACCTTGTTGTTGCTAGAGGTTTCAGTTAGCAGTTAAGATGTTCAGCAGAAAAAGAAAAAGAAAAATTAGGAAAAAAAAGATACTAATTTTTGAAACCTGCCGTTTCCCTGGTAGAAGTGTCTATATTAGCTTTAAATATTCAGCATCCTAAGCATTTTTCTTAAAATTTACTTCGTATTTTCCAATTCTCTTTTTCCATTTGTTTTCATAAAATGAATTTCAAACAAAAAAATTGGATGCTCTTTTGGACAGCACATATACAATTTTGAGAACATGAAAACTTTTGCTTGACATTAATTATTTTAGAATGACTTGATTGTGGAGTATTAAAAGATGCAGTTTATTACTTTTTTTTCCTGGTAGATGCTTTTTAAAATTTAATTAAATTTAATTTTGTTATTTTGGCTGTCAAACTCAGGGTTGTGACCCTAGACAGGTGGTACACCACTGAGTTGTACCTTCAGCTCCACACCTTTAAAATAAACCCATGTATGTACTGATTGTCCTGAAACCACTAGAGACAAACTCGCTGAACTTTTGAGCAGTGGGGAGATTTACCACAGTTTCCTTAAGTACTTTTACCAGATTTACTCCTTTTTAAAATCTCCCTTTTCTACTTTGTATTTGTGCAATGTTTTTGACATTTGAATATGATTTTTAGGCCCCTAGAGCCAATGTTATACAATATGACCAGAGTATAAAAATTCTGGTGTATAGTTTTTTGATAATGAAATGTGTCACTTTTTATTCTCCTTTTCTTGAACAAATTTTAAAATATACTTCTTGTGGAGTCTTTAAAACAATAGTTTTAAATCCACAAGTAGAATACGTAGAGAAATAATTATGTATTCCAGGAAATCATTATTTGTCTTCAATTTCCTGCAGTGTGATTCTTACCTACCTTATCATATATTGTGTAAAGTTTTATGTCATGAGAACTTGAAACTATTTGTCTCTCCAAAAAAATGATTTAAAACTTTACAATTCAGTTTAACAATAAAAAGTTTTCTTATTCTAATCTAGAATGGCTGTGAAATTCTAGTGGTTTTAAATTATAGATGTATTATGAAAACTAAGAGATAGATTTACAGTGAAGCATACTTCTTATATTCTAAAACATGAAATATTTATTTTGTATAGAAGATTGAAGGTTAAACTAAGAAATTCTAAGCATGCATTTGATTTTATTTTGATATTTTTGTTTTTTAAAACACAAAACCAAGCCAAATGCCAATTTGGATATATACTTTTCTGTTGCTCGTATTATGCAACCACTATTTAGTGCTCGTTGAGAAGTTATGTGTTAGCAATGCCTAGAGCAGGTGTAGGAAAACATCAACATAAATATTTCCTGTAAATATTTAATAAGCATATTAAAACCCTTTTTAGTATATTATTTAAGAAGAAATGCCTTTTATTTCAATGGTCCACTTTTTGTACCAATTGCATGGTTGTAAATATTTGGTTTTATGTTAGTCACATGAAAGTTTATAAGTTTTTATCTTTCTATTTTCTTTATCTTGTCAAATTTATTGATTTTACAATAATCCTAATCTATATTTTAGCTATAAAGATATTATATAACACCAAATTATATACATATTAGATAGTATGTCTATTTTACTAGACCATTTGTAACTTAAATTTCCTGTTGAAGGTTTCTGTATATGATCCACTGCAACTCCAATAAATTAGTTCAAAAACTGAATTCAGCAACATTATTTTTAAAAAATACTTCCATCCTGGTGTCAGGTTTACACTATCTTATCATGGCCCATCTGCTCTGGCATCAGATATAAATGAAGAATTAAGAATGATACTTTTCTGATTGGTCGCATGTACTGTGTTCAGAAATTTCAGTCATGTGTGCATATGCTCTGGGTCTCCATAACTGGTGTATATTTCATAGTTATTTAAATGGTTTGCCCCAGCCCTAATCTTCTGCCTTACAGGCAACTCCTGAAGTGTTTCTGGAGTCTTAATCACGAGTTCAGTTACCATGAGCTATGTAAATCACCTTTTTGAAGTGCCTTTCCAACAGTAAGTCCTTAGACCCATTCTTCTTAGGAGGCAGGATTTAACTCCTGACTGGCTACAGCAATACTGTTACCACTTAGGTTCATATGATCAGGTTCCTTTGCTCACTTGTGATCAAATCAAATGGTTCTTGGATAGAGGGATGTCTTCTCAGAAGACAATGAAAAAAGAGTTGGGATCTATATATCAGCAGTTGTTGAGTTGCTTGTACAATGACTTTCTTCAGGAAAATCATGTCCTGTAATCTGAATCATCTCCTAACTGGTACTGCAAAATAGAATTTTTTAATATTTTATTTTATTTTATTTATTTTTTTTGCAGCACCAGGGATCGAACTCATGGCCTCACGCCTGCCAGAGAGGGGCTTAAGCCACTAAGCCAAACTCCCAGCCCTAATATTTTATTTTAAAAGAAAACAATAAAATTTCAAAACAAGATAATTGGAGGGTAACAATAGTTAAACATAATGTGTTGTTATCTTTAAATTTGTTACTCAGTGTACAAGATACAGACGTTTAGTTATGTAAACATTAGCACAAACCTTTCTTTACAATGAACTAAGAGAATTTAGTAGTATAACTATCTTAACTATCATACACATGATAGTTAAGATATTATATATAATTATAAATATATAATTATACATATATTTTCGCTTTTCCTTCCTTCTTTTCTCTATTCCCAGTTTCTCATTCCTTTAGACATTTCTTTCCATTTTAAAATACCTATTCTACATTTTGGCTCTTGTTTACTCTTTCAGCTTTTCACACTAGAGAGAGAATACAATGTTTATTTCACTTATGTGTATGGTCTCAAGTTGCAGCCATTTACCTATGAAAGTCTCCTGTTTATCCTTCTTTATGGCAGAGTAGTATGCCATTGTATAAAAATAGCACATCTTTTTTTATCTATTCCTCAGTTGATGGGCATTTGGGCTATTTTCAAGATTTAGCTATTACACATTGTGCTACTATAAACATGGGTGTGCATATATCATTGTGGTATGAAGTTTTTAATTTTTCTGGGAAGATGCCGAGAAGCGAAATAGGTGGGTCAAATGGGACCTCCAATCCTAGTTTTTTAAGGACTCTCCACACTGATTTCCACAGTGGTTGCATCAGTCTACACTCCCACCAACAGTGTAGCAGGGTTCCTTTTCCCCCACGACTCCTCCAGTAATTGTTACTGGTTTGATAATACCCATTCTTTCCAGGTTGACCAGGAATCTCAGTGTTGTTTTAATCTGCATCTTTCAAATGACCAGTGATGTTGAACATTTTTTCATATATTTTTTGCTGTTTGTATTTCTTTCTCTGAGAAGTGTGTATTCATCTCAGATGCCCATTTTTGGATTGAGTCTTAAAATTTGGGAGATTTGATTTTTTTTGTTGTTGTTGTTGTTTGTTTGTTTAGTTCTATGTTCTTAATAGTAATTCTTTGTCTGAGGAACAGCTGGCAAACATTTTTTCCAGCATTGTGTGATGTCTCTTCACTCTCTTGATGGTTTCTCTTGCTGTGAAAAAGCTTTTTAATAAGATGAGATCCCAGTTGTTGATTTTTTGTGATAGTTACTGTGCAATTGGGGTTTTATTTATAAAGTCTTTGCTTACACCAATGACTTCAAGAGTTTTACCTATTTTATCTTACAGCCAATTTAATGTTTCTGTTTTAATATTTAGATCTTTGATCCATTTTGGATTTAGTTTAGTGCACAGTGAAAGGAATGGATCCAGTTTTAATCTTCAGCATGTGTAGAGCCAGTTTTCCAGAACCATTCATTAGAGAGGTTGTGTTTCCTCCAGTGAACGTGTTTGGCCCATTTGTCAAAGATAAGGTGGCTGAGTGTATCTGGAGTTGTTTCTCCATCTTCTTATCTGTTTCATTGATCTTTAGGTCTATTTTTGTTTGTTTATTTTTTTGCCACTAGTACGCTGTTTTTATCACAGTAGTTGTATAGTATAATTTTGGGACAGGGATTGTGATGCCCCTTGTCTTCCCTTTGTTAACCAGAATTGCCTTGCTAGGTCTCTTCTGGTTCTAAATGAATTTTAGCATTGTTTTCTCTGATTCTGTGAGATGTACTATTGGAATTTTGATTGGGATTGCATTAAATCTGTATAACAGTTTTGGAAGTAAGGCCATGTTCATTATGTTGGTTTTTCTTACCCGAGAGCAAGGGATATCTTTCTGTTTTCTGATATCTTCTTCAATCTCCTTTTTATGAGTACTTTAGTTTTCAATGTAGAGGTCTTTTGCATCCTTAATTAGATTGATTCCTAGATATTTAATTTTTTTGGATGCTATTGTGAAAGATACTGTTTCCCTAACATGTCTCTTAGTTTTGTTATTCCTGTACAGGAAGGCTATTGATTTTTGAGTGTTGCCTTTGTATTCAGCTAATAGTACTGAATTTTGTTATTAAATCTAGCAGTTTTCTAGTGGAGCTTTGGGGTTTTCTATGTAGAGTATCATGTCATCTGAAAATATGATAATTTAATTTCTTTCTTTTTTATCATTTTTCCTTTTACCGGTTTCTCTTGTCTCTGGCTAAAGTTTCCAGGATTATGTTGAATAAGCGTGGAAACACTGGATAGTCTTGTCTTTTTCCTGATTTTAGAGTGAAAGCTTTCAGTTTTTGGCTGTTTAATATGATGTTGGTTGTTGGTTTGTCATAGATGGCTTTTATCAGATTGAGATAAAAACCATGTATTCCAATTTTCTGTAGGGTGTTGATCATGCATGGATACTGAACTTTGTTAAAAGTTTTTTCTGCATCTTTTGAGATGATCATATGATCATACGATCATTTGTTCTTGGCTTTGTTAATATGCTATATCATACTTATTGATGTATGTATGTTGAATCATTTCTGCATCCCTGGGGTGAATCCTACTTGGTCATGGTGTATAATCTTCTTGATGATTTACTGCATTCTGTTTGCCAGTATTTTGTGAAGGATTTTTGCATCTATGTTCATTAGGGAAATTGGCCTGTACTTGTTTTTCTTAGTCAAATCCTTCTCTGTTTTTAGTAACATAGTAATGAGTCTAGGAATGAATTTGGAGGTACTGATTCCCTTTTAATTTCATTAAAGAGTTCAAGAAGTAGTGGTGTTAAATCTTTTCTGAATTTCTTGTAGAATTCAGCAGTGAATCTGTCAGGGCTTTTCTTTGTTGGTGGATTTTAATTACATTTGGATTTCATTGATCGATATTGGGTTATTTAGAATTTTCATATTTTCTTGATTGATCTTTGGTAATTTATATATGTCTAGGAATCTGTCCATTTCTTCTGCATTTTTCATCTTATTAGAATACAAAATTTTGAAGTATGTGTAGATGATCTGGATTTTTGTAGGGTCCTTGTATTTTACCCTTTTCTTTCCTAATTGCATGGATTTCAGTCTTTTTTTTTTTTCTTTTTTTATAAAGTGGATTAGGGTTTGTCTTTTTTATTAAGTTTTTCAAAGACCTCGATTCATTGATTGTTTGTATTGTTTTTTTCATCTCCATTGCATTAATTTCTGCTCTGATCTTTATAATTTCTTCCCTCATATTAGCTTTTGGCTTTGTCTGCTTTTGTTTTTCTAGATGCTTGAGGTTCACCATTAAGTTGTTTATGTGCATTTGCTGTTTTCCTGTATTCACCCCCATATATTTCCTTGTTAAGACTGCTTTCATTGTGCCCCATAAGTTCCAGTATGTTGTGCTGTTATCATTTAATTGTAGAAACTGTCTAATTTCTTCTGTGACCCTTTGGTTGTACAGGATGGTATTGTTTAATTTTCATGTGTTTATGAAGTCCTTGTGGTTTCTTATGCCATTGATTTCCAATTTCATTGCACTATGGTCTGATAACATGCATGGGACAATTTCAATTCCTTTGCATTTACTTAAGCATGTTATGTGAGCTAGTATGTGGTCTATTTTGGAGGACATCCTATGTGCAATGATAAGAACGTATATTCTGATGTTGTGGAGTGGGACTCTGTGTAGACGTCTACTGATTCCATTTGTTCAAAAGTTTGGTTTAGTTGTAATATTTCATTTTTTTTTTGTCTAGTTGATCTGTCTTTTTGTGGCAGTGGGATACTGAGATCAACAAATATAATTGTATTAGTTCTTACTTGGTTTTTTATGCCTCTTAGTATTTGTCTTACATAATTGTGTGTACTGTTATTTGTTGCATACATATTTATTATTGTTATCTTTTCCTCATGGAGTTTTCCAAGGATGTAGTGAGCTCCTTTATCTCTCTTAATCAGTCTTAGCTTGAAATTCATATTGTCTGCAAATATAATAGCTACCCCTGCTTTTTTCTGGGTTCCTGTCACATGGAGTATTATTTTCTGTCCTTTTGCTTTCAGACTATGAATTTCTTTTTAAATTAAATGTGTTTCTTGTATGCATCATATTGTTGGGTCTTGCTTCTTGATCTATTCTGCCAGTCTGTGTCTTTTGATTGGTGAATTAAGACCATTAACATTGATGGTTATAACTGATATGTATTGACATATCCTTGTCATGTTATTTTCCTGTTGTTGGCTCCCCCTGTTTTTGTTCCCCTGCCTCTGTTTGTTTGCCTTGCCTGGTGGATTCCTTCTGTTGGTATTCATGAAGTTGTAGTCCTTGTTATCTTTCTCTAGAATGTCCTTCAAAATACTTTGGAATTCTAGTTTGATGGGCAAAAATTTTCTCAGATGTTCTTTGTCATGGAAGTATCTTATTTCTCTATCAGTTTTGAAAGATAATTTTGTGGAGTTTATCCATCTGGGTTGAAGGTTGCTTTCCTTTAGAAGTTGAAATACTTCACTCCAAGCTCTCTGTGACTTGAGTGTTTGTGCTAAGTCAGCTGTGATTCTGATGGGCTTTCCTTTGTAGGAGATTTGTTTCTTTTCACTAACAGCTTTTAAGATTGTATTCTTAAAGAAAATAAATAAAAAGATTGTATTCTTGCATTGTATTTCTGGAATCTTTACTATGATATGCCTGGCTATATGGTTTTGTTTTGTTTTGTTTTGTTTTGTTTTGATCTGATCATGGCTAATTGGAGTTCTATATGCCCAAGTTATCTTTATGTCAAATTGTTTTTCTCTTCTCAGGAAGTTTTCTATCATGATATCTGTGAACAGTTTTTATTTTTAATATCATTTGTGCATGTGCAACAATTTTTAAAACAGCTTTTGATAGTGGCTCTAGTAGTTAGATGTGTTGTGGCAGATCATGAGAAACTCGGAGGCTGAGAGCAGATAGAAGCAAGCTTAATGCCCAAGCTTAATGCCCAACAAAATGAGGAGCTTCAACCCCAAGCAGAGGAAAATAGCAGTTTATATACAGTTACGCCAGTTTTAAAAAATAATAGGAACTCTCCAGAGAGACAATGTACAGATTTTATCTAATCGTATGGAATCATATGACAAATAATGGGGTGATTTTCATTAGCTAGGCATTTCAACATTTATGAGAAACACAAACTTAAGGAAACAGAAACTGAAATCTAAAATGATGCAGGTTTACAAGATAGGGTCAGCTGTGCTCTGTTTTTTTTTTCCTCTGCATCAGCTATAAAGGAAAAAATGGCAGGTATAACATTAAAGTGCTCCAAAAAACAACAAAAAAAGAAAAACCTTTAAAATACTTTGTTATTCTTGGCTTTCAATAAATATCTTAACTACATAATTAACAAAGTAAACCTTATTTAAATCAAAGCTTACATATTTAAAAGTAATAAAAACTATAAAGCATATGTAAATCAGAAAATTTCACTTTCTTAAACACCATTGTCTCCACAAAAGGATGTTAGATTACTACAGTACTTGAGATAGTTTTTATAGCTTTGTGAAATACTCATATCTGTTACTAATCTGTTGCTTAAACTGCTGGGAAGCACCCCTTGGTCTGCCAAAACACATACATTCCCTTCTTAACACTTTCTCAAGCTTTGAATATATGCTAATGTATATTTAACTATGTAATATGAAGTTTTTATATTGTGCCTCGGACAGAAGCAAAAGAAAAATATTTATATAGTGAGTCTTATAATATGCAGGAACTCTAAATTATGAGAAGCCACATTGGCTATGAGGATAGGAAAAGCTCAATATTGGAAAAAGGTGATCCACCAATAGTTACCTTTTTCATGAATACAGATAATGTTTTATTTCTCTGAATTTGGTTTTTTTTTTTTTTTTTTTTTTTGCGGCACCGGGGATTGAACTCACAACCTCGTGCCTGCCAGGGCAGGCGCTTAAGGCACTGAGCCAAACTCCCAGCCCTGGTTTTTTTGAGGCAGGGTCGCACTATGTAGCTCAGGCCGGCCTTGTGCTCGCGTTGTAGCCCAAGCCGGCCTCGAACTCACAGCACTCTGCCTACCTCAGCCTCCCAAGTGCTGGGATTAAAGGTGTGCGCCACCACGCCCGGCTCATTTCTCTGAATTTGAAAGTAAAATATTATCTAATTGAATAATATACTGCACAAATAATTTTAAAAAATACATTGGAAACATTGATATATGTATTTTGGATGTGAAACGCTAAGATTAATATTGTTGAGTTGAAACTCTTACTAGAAATCTATTATAAGGTAGTATTGGTTGCAACAAAATTTGTATTATTTTGATGTAAGGTAAGTTACATATTAGCTTAAGTGTCAATTTTAAAATAAATTGAAAAAGTATGTAGCCTCTCTAACCGAAGTTGTTTTCATTATAGCAAAATTTGTTAATTACTGGGCATATGATTTCCAGTTCATTTGACTTTTAATGATTTCCTTTGGGTGGGTGGTGATGAGCCATGTTTGTATCTCAATACACTGAAGAATTAGATCATCATTGCAATGGAAGTCATATGGGGACTATAATTAAAATTTTGGTTCTTCCTCTTGAAAATAACTACCATAGTATATTAGCAAATGAAGAGTTACATACTGAATTCTGTGCAAAAATCAATGTAAAATATTGCATAACTTCTGCCAATTAGCTTTTAGTGCACAGGAGTTTATCTTCCTTACAAGTAATAAATGTAGTTTAAACATTTAAATTTGTGGGAAGAGTACATGAAGAGGTAGGAAAAATCAAAGAATTTAAAGTTCTTGTTATGTGTACTGAGACTCAAATCTTTTAAGATCCCCGTTTGAGCTGAAAATAACTTTTCCTTATCTTAGATCATTTTCCTTCACTTGTAAGGAGTATCCTTTGGACAGGATTTTTCACCAATACTTCTACACATAATTTGTTGAGAGATGAAAAAAACATTGTATTTTGTCTATTTCAGTGATTCAGTCTTGGGTTGTATGTTTTGAAGAATCCCTCCATTTCCTCTAGATGATTCAGTATGTAGGTGTTTATTCATCATAGTCTGTTTTGATTAACTGTACTAGATGTAATGTGCTTCTTTTACAGTTGTTTTTATTTTACTTGATTCATCTCATTTTTCTGTTCTAGCTATATTTTTGCGATTTTTTATTTTTCAGAGAACCAACTGTTACTTTCATTATTCCTTTTTTGCTGTATTTCTTTTATTTTTTCTTTCTGCTGTATTGTTTATCATTTCTTTCCATCTGCTAACTTTGGACTTCACTTGCTTTTCTTTTTCATTTTTCTTGAGGTATAAAATTGTATTATTCACTTCTTGATTTCTTATTTTTTGATGTAGTTGTTTATTATAAATTTCCTTCCTTGAATTGTTTTTGCAGCATCCTACAATTTTTATCATGTTTCTATTTTTAACTGTGAATTGTTATTATTGTAGTTTAGTGCATGTTGCTTAATTTCACCTATTTGTGGATATTTTGAGTGTTCTCTAGTTATCGATTTCTACTTTCCTAATATTGTAGTCAGAAAAGAAACTTAATATGAATTACATATTCTGAAATTCATCAAGACTTATTTTGTGACTTCACATATCCTGGAGAGTATTATGATGTGTTTGAAAATAATGTGTAGTATGTTGGTGTTGGAATCTTCTGTAGATGCCTCTTAAACTTGTTTGGTGTAACGTGTAGTTCAAATCAAATGTGTCTGTATTGATTTTCTGTCTGGATGATCTCTTTGTGATCGCAAGTGGAATGCTGAAGTTTTCTAGTATTACTGCTTTTAAATTTATCCGTTCTTCACATCTATTCATATTTAGTATTTTATGTAGATGCTCCAATGTTGGTTCATATATATTTACAATTATTATACCCACTTAATTAATTATCCTCTTTATCATTATATAGTGACTCTCTTTGTTTATTGGTAGTTTTTGTTTCAAAAACCATTTTGTGTATTATTAGTATAGCCATTCATGATTTCCTCTGGTAATCATTTGGATGGAATATCTTTTTCTATCTTTTCATTTCTGTGTGTGTCCTGTATGTTAAAAGAAGTCTCTTACAGGCAGTATATTGTAGAACCTTGCTGTTCTCCTTTATCCATTCTGCCACTATGTCTTTTGCTTAAAGAATTTTAGTCATTTAACTATATAATATGGTAATTACTTACAGATGACAATGTAGTGATGCAGTTTTGTTTTTTAATATTTTCTAGGTCTTGTTTCTTTCCTTCAATGTTGCCGTTTTTCTTTGTAAATTCTTGTATTTTTGTGGTTGAATGATTTTTTGTTTTTTGTTTTCTATATGTATTAGAGGATTTTTGCCACTGAATTTACATAAAGTATTTGATAATCAATATTCCAACCTAAGCTAATAATAAACTGAGTTCATAGCATGTAAAAACAACACTTTCTTTCCTAACCACATACTTCATATTATTGATATCACAGTTACACCTTTTTATTTGGTGCATCTTTTAACAGGTTTTTATGGCTGTATTATTTCAATACAAATTTAAACTTTTATGCTAGAGTTAAAATGATTTATATACTACTATTCTTATACTAGAATTTTTTTACTTAAGAGAAAAAAAGACAGAAAAGAAAAACAAAAAGCAAAAGACACAAAGAGATAACAACAAACCCAATACAATAACAGTATAGGTTTACAAAACAAGATGATAGGAATTTGACAATGGTTGTAATATTGCATATTCCTACCTTCAAAAGGGTTGCTTAGATTAACAGATATAGACATGTAAAATTGATCTAATCATACGAGTATTAACTGTTCTTTTCTAATAACTAATACATTTATTTGTATAGTCATTTTACCTATCTTGTGTGTGTGTATGTATATATATATATATGTCTTTTTCCTTTTCCCTTCCCTCCTTTCCTTATCCCAATTACTTGCCTCTTTGAGCAGTTTCTTGTCCTTACACAGTATTTATTGTAGATTTTGAATCACATATACTTTTTCATTCTCTTACACTAGGGAGAAAATATGGTATTTACACTTGTGAGTTTGATTTATTTCACTTCTAAGTATGGTCTCAAGTTGCATCCATTTACTTACAAAAGTCTCAATGATATGTTTCATTATAGCTGAGTAGTACTCCATTGTATAAAAATACCACATCTTTTCTATCCATTTCTTAATTGATGGGTACTTAGGTTATTTCCAAGATTTGGCTATTACAAATTGTGTTGCTATAAATATGGGTACACATATATCACTGTGGTATGATGTTTTCAATCTTCTGGGAAAATGCCCAGAAGTGGGATAGCTAGGTCAAATGGAATCTCTAATCCTAACTTCTTGAGGAATCTCCACACTGATTTCCACAGTGGTTGCACCAATCTACACTCCCACCAACAGTGGAGAAGAGTTCCTTTTTCCCCAAAGCCCCTTCAGCATTTGTTGTTGGTTGATTTTTTAATCTTGGCCATTCTTTCTGGAGTGAGATGGAATCTCAGTGTTGTTTTAATTTGCATTTCCCAAATGACCATTGATGTTGAACACTTTTTCTTATGTTTATTTGCCATTTGTATTTCTTCCTCTGAGAAGTGTGTATTCATCTCAGATGCCCATTTCTGGATTGGGTCCTTGAATTTTCTGGGCCTGATTTCTTTTAATTCTTTATATGTTTTAATAAGAAGTCTTTTTTCTCAGGGACAGTTGGATAAGATATTTTCCCAATTCGAGGATTTTCTTTTCACTCTGTTGGAGATTTTTTTGACATGCAACAACTTTTTATTAAGACAAGATCCCAGTTGTTGATTCTGGGAAGCATTTACCATGCAGTTTAATTTTTGTTCATGAACTCTCTGCCTACTCCTATGCCATCAAGATTTCTACCTACTTTGTGTTCCAGCATATTTAGTGTCTCTGTTTTAATATTCAGATCTTTGATCCATTTTGACTTTAGTTTAGTGCATGGTGATTGTCTTGGTTACTTTTTACTCGTTGCTGAGACAAAACACCTGGCACCAAAAATTAGGGAAGGAAAGGTTTATTTAGCTTACAGTTTTTGGAGGTTTCAGTCCACAATCAGCTGGCTCCAAGGCAGGGTGGCATGGCACAGGAACAACACTTCAAGGCAGCAGCCAAGCAAAAGCAGCCAGAGTAAAAGGCGGGGAAGAGCAAGCCTCTTCTCCTCCTTTATATTAGTACACAGGACACCTCCCCGCCAGGGCGGGTGTAGCATCCACAAATCGCCTTGTCTTCCTTTGTACAGGATGAGGATGTTTACAAAGTAAGACCCCTGGCTCCCTGCTGAGTCTCCCAGTTAAACTTCTGACCTTCTCAAATTGTAACAATGACCAGGTAACTGTACTCTACACCCCAGGATGTAGAGCTGTTGAGTTACTTAATTAAGCTGCTAGACTTCTCAAGTTGACACAATGTATAAACCATAGCAGTGATAGATGTAGGTCTAGTTTTAGTTTTTACCATATGGAAATACAGTTTTTCCAGCACCACTTATTACAGAGGCTATCTTTCTTCCAGTGTACACGTTTGGCCCCTTTTTTCAAAGATGAGGTGACTGAGTGTGTTTGTAGTTGTGGCTGTATCTTCTAATCTATTCCATTGATCTTCAGGTCTGTTTTGATTCCAGTACCATGATGATTTTATCACATTAGCTTTGTAATATAATTTCAAGTCAGGGATTATGACGCCTCCTGCCTTACCTTTGTTGGCCAGAATTGCCTTTGCTATTCTACATCTCTTCTGGTTCCATCTGAATTTTAGGGATGATTTCTCTAGATCTGTGGGGTATGCAAATGGTATTTTGATTGGAATTGCATTAAATCTATATAGCAATTTTGGGAGAATGGCCATTTTCATGATGTTTATTTTTCCTATCCATGAACAGGGAATGTCTTTTCATTTTCTGAAATCCTCTTCGATTTCCTTTTTCAGTATAATGTAATTTTCACTGTATAGATCTTTTACTTTCTTTGTTAGATTGATTCCTAAGTATTTCATTTTTTGAATGCTATAGTACATCTCATCTGCAAATAATGATAATTTAACTTCTTTCTTTCCTATCCTTATTCCTTTTATTTCTCTCTCTTGTGTAATTCCTCTGGCTAATGTTTCCAGCACTGCGTTGAATAAGAGTGGAGATAATGGACAGCCTTGTCTTGTTCCTGATTTTGGGTTTAAAGTTTTCAGTTTTTGTCCATTTAGTGAGACGTTGGCTGTTGGTTTATCATATATAGCTTTTATCACTTGAGGTAGAGACCATCTAATCAGATTATCTGTATGGTTTTTATCATAAATGAGTGTTGGATTTTAGTGCTGGATTTTGTCAAAAGCTTTTTCTTCATCTATTGAGATGATCATGTGATTCTTGTCTTTGGCTTTGTTAATGTGGTATGTTGCATTTGTTGATTTGCGTATGTTGAACCACCCCTGCATTCCTGGGATGAATCCCACTTGGTCCTTGTGTATAATCTTCCCGATGACTTGTTGCATTCTATTTGCCATTGTTTTATTGAGGATTTTTGCATCTATGTTCATTACAGAGATTGGCCTGCAATTTTCTTTTTTGGATGGATCTTTCTCTGGTTTTGGTGTTATGGCAATGCTTGCTTCCAGGAATGAGTTGGGGAGAATTGTTTCCCTTTCAATTTCATTGAAGAGTTTCAGGAGTGTTGGCATTAAGTCTCCCTTGAATTTCTTGTAGAATTTAGCAGTGAATTCATTAGGACCTGGGCTTTTCTTTGCTGGTAAGGTTCTAGTTACATTTTCAATTTTATTAACTGAAATAGGGTTATTCAGTAGTTTTGGATCCTCTTGATTCAGTTTTTGTAATTCATATGTTTCTAGGAATCTGTTGATTTCTTCTGTGTTATTGAACCTATGGGAGTAAAGTTTTCAAAGCAAGTATTAATGATTTTCTGTATTTCCACAGGGTCTGTAGTGATTTCACCTTTTTCATTTCTTATGGTGTGAATTTGAGTTTTTTCTTTCCTCTTTCTGCTAAGATTGGCTAGGGGGTTTATCAATGTTATTTAATCTTTGAAAGAACCAATTCTTCAGTTCATTAATTCTTTGTATTGTTTTCTTATTTTTAATTGTGTTAATTTCTACTCTAATCTTTATAATTTCCTCCCTTCTTTTGGCTTTGGGCTTGACTTGCTCTTTTTTTTTATTTAAGAGAAAAAAGACACACATAAGAAAGATAAAAAGCAACAGAGAAAAACAAACAAGAACAGCAAATCCACAACTGTAACATTATAAGTTTACAAAACAAGATGATAGGAACTTGACAATAGTTGCAATATTGCATATCATATCCTTCAACAGGGTTGTTTACATTAACAGATATAGACATGTAAAATTGATCCAATCATATGAGTATTAACTGATCTTTCTCAATAACTAATACATTCAATAGTATAGTCATTTTGGTTATCTTACACATACATATATACAGATTTACGTCTTTTTCCTTTTCCCTTCCTTCTTTCTTGCTTTTCCCTTTCCCAATTACTTTTGCTCTTTGAGCAGTTTTTTACCCTTACACGGTATTTATTGTGGATTTTGGATCATACATACTTTTTCTGTGTCTTACACTAGGGAGACAATATGGTATTTACACATGTGGGTTTGATTTATCTCACTAATGAGTATGGTCTCAAGTCATGTCCATTTGCTTATAAAAGTCTCAATGCAATCTTTCTTGATAGCTGTGTATACTCCTTTGTATAAAAATACCATATCTTTTTTATCCATTCCTTGATTGATGGGCACTTGGGTTGTTTCCAAGATGTGGCTATTACAAATTGGGTTGTTATAAACATGGGTGCACAAATATCACTGTGGTATGGTGTTTTCAGTTGTTCTGGGAAAACGCCCAGAAGCAGGATAGCTGGGTCAAATGGGATCTCTAATCTTAGATTCTTGAGGAATTTCCACACTGATTTCCACAGTGGTTGCAACAGTCTACACCCCCACCAACAGGAGAGAAGAGTTCCTTTTCCCCACAGCCCCTCCAGCATTTGTCGTTGCTTGATTTTTTAATCTTGGCCATTCTTTCTGGAGTGAGATGGAATCTCAGTGTTGTATTAATTTGCATTTCCCAAATGACCATTGATGTTAAACATTTTTTCATGTATTTATTTGCCATTTGTATTTCTTCCTCTGAGAAGTGTGTATTCATCTCAGATGCCCATTTTTGGATTGGGTCCTTGAATTTTAGGGGCCTGATTTCTTTTAATTTTTTATATGTTTTCGATAGAAGTCCTTTGTCTGATGGATTATTGGCTAAGATATTTTCCCAGTTCGTGGATTTTCTTTTCGCTCCGTTGGAGATTTCCTTTGACATGCGAAAACTTTTTAGTGAAATGAGATCCCAGTTGTTGATTCTAGGAAGCGGTTCCCTTGCAATTTGATTTTTGTTCATGAACTCCCTGTCTACTCCTATGTCATCAAGATTTTTACCTGATTTGTCTTCCAGAAGTTTAGTGTCTCTATTTTCATATTCAGACCTTTAATTCATTTTGACTTTATTTTAGTGCATGATGATAGACATGGTTCTAGTTTTAATTTATGGCATATAGAAAGCCAGTTTTTCCAGCACCATTTTTTAAAGAGGCTATCTTTCTTCCTAGTACATGTTAGGCCCCTTTGTCAAAGATGAGGTGACTGAGTGTGTTTGTAGTTGTGGCTGTATCTTCTAATCTATTCCATTGATCTTCAGGTCTGTTTTGATTCCAGTACCATGCTGATTTTATCACAGTAGCTTTGTAGTATAGTTTCAAGTCAGGGATTTTGATGCCTCCTGCCTTACCTTTGTTGGCCAGAATTACCTTTGCTATTCTAGGTCTCTTCTGGTTCCAGATGAATTTCAGAAATGCTTTCTCTGGCTCTATGAGGTAGGCAAGTGGTATTTTGATTGGGATTGCATTAAATCTGTAAAATAATTTAGGGAGAATGACCATTTCATGATGTTTATTCTTTCTGTCCATGAACAGGGAATTTCTTTTCATTTTCTGAAATCCTCTTTGATTTCCTTTTTCAGAGTGATGTAAGTTTCACTGTATAGATCTTTTACTTCCTTTGTTAGATGGATTCCTAAGTATTTCATTTTTTTGGATGTTATAGTGAAGGGTGTGGTTTCCCTTATTTCTCTGTCAGTGACTTTGTTGTTTGTGTACAAGAATGCTATTGATTTCTGAGTGTTGACCTTGTATCCAACAATATTACTGAATTTGGTTATGACATCTACAAGTCTTTCAATGAATTTTTGGTGATCTTTATGTAGAGTATCATATTATGTCTAATAAGATTTGTCTTAAATAGTTGGGTGCTCCCATATTTGGTGCATATATATTTATGATTATAATGTCTTTGTCTTGAAGTTTTCCCCCAACAAGTATGTAGTGACCTTATTTATCTCTTTTGATCATTCTCAGTTTGAAGTTCATGATGACTGTAAACATAATAACTACCCCTGCTTTTTTCTGGGTTCCTGTTGTGTGGAGTATTGTTCCCATCATTTGATTTTTAGTTTTTGAATTTCCTTTTGAGTTAAATGTGTTTCTTGTATACAGAATATTGTTGGATTTTGTTTCTTAACCCACTCTGCCAGTCTGTTTCTTTTTATTGGTGAGTTGAGACCATTTACATTGATTGATAGAACTGATATGTACTGAATTATCCCTGTCATGTTATCATTCTGTTGTTGGTTTTCTACATTTTCTGTTTAATTGTTTGCCCTGCTTAGTTGTTTCCTTTTACTGTTGTTCTTAGGACTGTAGTTATCATTGTCTCTTTCTAGAGTGTCTTTCAGTACTCTTTGTAGTGTTGATTTGGTGACCATGAATTTCTTCAGTTGTTCCTTGTCATGGAAGTATCTTATTCCTCCATCAATTTTTAAAGATATTTTGCAGGGTACATCAATCTGGCTTGAAAGTTGTTTTCTTTCAGGATTTGACATACTTCACTCCAAGCTCTTCTTGACTTAAAGTTTGTGTTGAGAAGTCTGCCATGATTCTGATAGGCTTTCCTTCATAGGTGATCTGTTTCTTTTCTCTGACAGCTTTTAGTATTTTGTTATTATGCTTTATTTCTGATACCCTAATTATTATATGTCTGGGTGAAGATTTATTTTGGTTATGGTTAAATGGGGGTTCTGTATGCCTCACTTACCTGTATATCAGATTCGCTTTCCATGTTTGGAAAATTTTCTGCTATTATTTCTACAAATAGTCTTCGCAGGTCATTAGTATTGACCCCTGCTTTTTCATTTATGCCTATTAATGTTATGTTATTTCTCTTGGCATCATCTTGCAGCTGTTTAACTGTTGTTTCTTGGTTCCTTACTATTTTTAAGAGATCTTTTCTTTGATAGTTATAAGCTCACATGCTGTATTCAGTTGTGAGATTCTATTTCCAGCTTCATTCAAGTGGTTTTGCCAACTTTCCATGGAATTTTTCATTTCCTGAATTTCCCTTTGAATCTGATTCATGTATTTTATTTGTGCCTTATATTGTTCTTTCAAAGTTTCCATCATTTTCTTATGTTCTTCTATTTTTTTATCTTGATCTTCTTTAGATACATACAGCATTTCTTTCATAATGATTGTCATTTCAATTTTTAGCTGAGAGATTAGTTCTGGTTTGAGTGTCTCTATAGCTTCGTGGAGTTGTTTCCTTACTGCATTTGCTATCATTTCAGAAAGTTCAATTGTGTGAGTTCCAGTGTCTTCTATTTCAGTGTCTCTTGGGTTTTTTTCTCAGTAGGCTGAGGGATTGAAACTGCCTCTTCTTCTTTTGTTTTGTCATTTTCTTCTAGGCAACCTCCCGATGCATTTCACTGGAGCACTGTGCTGGGCAGAGCTTCAATCCTCCAATATCCCTGTGGCTCGCCAGGGCACACCCCCAGATTATGGCACTGGATCCTTGTATTCTGTGGTCTCTGAGGCTGGCCACTTGTTCCCCTGATGTACTTTGTTGGATTACACTGAGATGCTGGGCTGAACAAAGTTTGTATCCTCCCTGTAGCTAGCAGTGTCACACCCCTCAAGCTTGTTGCTGTGGCCTAGAACCTGGTTGTGTAGCGTTAAGAACCCCTGCAACCCAGGTGGCTAGCAGAGACGCAGCCCTGGGGTGTTTCACTGGACCTTGAGCTTGGCTGGGTCGAGTTTGGAATCTGTGGGATCCAGGCGGCTAGACACAGAGCACACCCCGGAGTGTGGTACCACCTGGACCACGAGTCTGGCTGCGAGGAGTTCAGAGCCTCTGGAGTGTAGGGCAAACCCAGCTGAGTCCCAGGCATATAATACCAGGGCCTTGCTCCTGGTTGGGTGGGTTTGCCACCTCGAGGACCTGCAGCACTGTCCCACCCCTGAACAATGGAACTCACGCCTTGTATCTGATGAGCGGAGCTCATGTTCTTTAAGGCCCTGCAGCTACGCTTGCCACTCCCTGATGAGCAGCTCTAGGGCTCTGGGCTGGGCTGGGCTCAGTACCTCTGTGTCCTGTGAGGCTGGCTGGGTGTTCCCCTGATGTGTTGTGCTGAAATGCTGGACTGGGTAGAACTTAATCCTCTGCACAGCTAGTGAGCTTGACTTGCTCTTCTTTTTCCAGAAGTTTGAGGTCCAGGTGCAGCATTAGATTGTTTATTTGTGTTCATTCCATTTTCCAGTTGTGAGAGTTTAGTGCTATAAATTTCTCTCAGAGGACTGCTTTCATTGTGTCCCATAGGTTCTAGTAATTTGTATTTGCATTTTTGTTCCATTGTAGATATTGTTTAATTTCTTCTGTGACCCATTGTATGTTTAGGAGAATATTATTTAATTTCTATGTGTTTCTGGTGTTCTTCTGGGGTTTTTGTCATTAATTTTCAGTTTTATTATGCTGTGGTCAGATAATATGCATGGAATTATTTCAGTTCTTTTGCATTTACTTAAACATGTTCTGTGGGGTAGTATATGATCTATTTTAGAGAATGACCCATGTGCAGTTGAAAAGAATGTGTATTTTGATGTTGTTTGGTGGAATACTCTGTACATTTCTACTAGGTCAATTTGTTCACAAGTTTGATTCAGTTCTGTTGCTTGTTTGCTGATTTTTTGTTTGGTTGATCTGTCTTTTTGTGACAGTGGGGTGTTAAGGTCTCCTGTTTTAACTGTATTATTGTTCATTTTATTTTTCATGTCTTTTAAGATTTGTCTTACATAGTAGGGTGCTCCCATATTTGCTGCATATGTATTTATGATTGTAATCTCTTCCTCTTCATGTTTTCCCCTAACAAGTGTGTAGTGACCTTCTTTATTTCTTTGGATCATTCTTGGTTTGAAGTTCTCATTGTCTGCAAATAGAATAGCTACCAATGGTATTTTCTGGGTTTCTGTTGCATGGAGTATTGTTTTCCATCCTTTGACTTTCAGGATATGAATTTCCTTTTGAGTTACATGTGTTTCTTGTATACGACATATTTTTGGATTTTGTTTCTTAATCCACTCTGCCAGTCTGTTTATTTTTATTGGTGATTTAAGACTATTTATATTGATGGATATAACTGATATGTACTGACTTATCACTGTCATGTTATCTTTCTGTTGTTGATTTCCTACTTTTTCTGTTTAGCTATTTGCCCTATTTAGTGGTTTCTTTCTGCTGTTCTTCTTGTGACTGTGGTTATCTTTGTCTCTCTTTAGAGTATCTTTCAGTACTCTTCATAGTGTTGGTTTGGTGGTCATGAATTTATCTAGTTGTTCATTGTCATTGAAGTATCTTATTTTTCCATCACTTTTCAAAGATAGTTTTGCAGGGTACATTAGTCTGGGATGAAAGTTGTTTTCTTTCAGGACCTGAAATACTTCACTCCAAGCTTCTTGATTTCTAGGTTTGTTTTTGAGAAGTCTGCTGTGATTCAGATAGGTTTTCCTTCATAGGTGATATGTTTCTTTTCTCTGACCACTTTTAGTATTCTGTTCCTGTGCTAAATTTCTGACATACTAAGTATTATATGTCTGGGTGAAGATTTCTTTTGGTTATGTTTAATTGGGGTTCTGTATGCCTCACTTATCTGGAATCATATTCTCTTCCCATTTTGGAAAATTTTCTGCTATTATTTCTGCAAATAGTCTTTTTATGTCATTTGTGTTGACACCTACTTTTTTGTTGATGTGTATCAGTCTTATAGTTTCTCTTTACATCATCTTGCAGTTGTTGAATTGTTGTTTCCTGGTTCCTTATTTTTAAGAGATCTTTTGTTTCATGATTGTAAACTTCCATCCTGTCTTCAAGGTCTGAGATCTATCTTTAGCTTCATTCCAGCAGTTTTCCCAGCTTTCAGTGGAATTTTTATTTTCCTGAATATCCCTTTGAATCTGTTTCATGCATTCTAATTATACTTTATATTGTCCATTAAAGGTTTCCATCATTATGTTATGTTCATCTATTTTATTGTTTAGATCTTCTTTAGATATACACAGCATTTCTTTCCTAATGTTTGTCATTTCATTTTTGACCTGAGAGATTATTTCTGATTTGATTTCCCCTATAGCTTCATTGAGTTGTCTCTTTACTTTAGTTGCTATCATTTCAGGAAGTTCAGTCGTGTGATTTCTAGTGTCTTCTATTTCAGTGTCTCTTGAGTTTGTTCTCTGTGGGCTGGACGACTGAGACTGCATGTTGTTTCGTTTTGTCATTTTACTGTGGTACCTCTGTGGCTGGCCAGGCAGCCTCCCGGTGGATTGCACTGGAACATTGCACTGGGCAGAGTTTCAGTCCTCCAATATCCCAGTGGCTAGCTGGGGTGCACCCCCACACTATGGCACTGGAGCCTTGTGCTCTCTGGCCTGTATGGCCAACTGGATGTTCCCCTGATGTCCCGTGCTGGTTTTCTCTGGGACGCTGGGCTGGGCAGAGCTTGGATCCTTTGTACAGCCAGCAGGGGCAGACTCCCGCAATGTGTCACCAGCATCTAGAACCTGACTTAGTGGGGTTCAGAATCTCTGGGACCCATGTGGGTAGCAGGGATCCACCCCCAGAGTGTGTTGCTGGGGCCTAGTGCCTGGCTGGGTGAAGGTCAGAACCTCCATGACCTAGGTGGCTATCAGGGATGCACCCCTGGAGTGTGGTGCTGGGGCCTTACATCTGGCTGGGAGGAATTCAGAGCCTCTGGAGCACATGATTAGCCAGAGTGTGCCCCTGGTATATGATTCTGGGTTCTTGCTCCTGGCTGGATGGAGTTTGAAACCTCCAGGACCCACTGCGTATGGCTAGCTGGGCTGCACCCTTGAACTATGGAGTTAGGGCCTTGTGCTCTGATGGGCACAGCTCATATTCTCCAAGACCCATCATCTAGGCTGGTTTCTCCCTAGTGGGTGACCCTGGGGCTCTGGGCTGGAATAGGCTCAGTACCTCTATGACCTGTGAGGCTGATTGTGCGTTCACCTGATAGATTGTGCTGGGACACTGGACTGGGCAGAGCTCAGATCCTCCATGCAGCTAGTGAGGATGCATCCCCCGAGTGTGGTGCCAGGGCCTTGTGCCTGGCTAGGTGGAGTTCAGAACCTCAGGGACCCAGGTGGCTAGGCAGAGTGTGCCCCTGGTGTGTGGTGTTGTCAGGGCCTTGCGCCAGGCTGAGTGGAGTCTAGAATGTTTTGAATTAGATTATATATTTACCATTTCAAATGAATTTTATATTTTCTTACTTTTTTGTGTTGTTACTCATCATTCTTTCATTTGAACCCTACTATCTTTATCATTTCTTGTAAATCAGATTTTATAGTAATGAATCCCTTTAACTTTCATTTTAGAATGTCTTTATCTCTATATCATTTATGAAAGTTTCACTAGGTATAATATATTTTCCTGGCAGTTGTTTTTTCCAATAATTAAAGGCATCAATCCTACTGCTTCCTGTCTTGCAAGATTTCTGTTGAGAAACCCACTGTAGCCTCATGGAGTTTCTCTGATATATGATGATTTTCTTATGTATTGCTGCTTTGAAGATTCTCCATTTGCTTTTGATAATTTGGTTAGAGCATGGCTATTGTTGTGTCCACAGTTGGGTTTGCAGTTGGTGAGACTCTTATTACAACCTCTAGTGAGTGTAGATACTCTGTCTCCTGCAAAGACTAGTTTCTCTCTAGGACTTTGGTTAAGGCTGGTGCTGATGTGAGTTCTACAGTGGGTTTGTTGCGATACATAAGAGCTAATGTGGCTTCCACTACACTCCTGTGGGGACTCCAGCCAGATCTCAGGAGGTCTAGCATGGGTGAGTATTTAGATAGGCAGTATTGTCTCTGTTTAATATCTAAAAGAGAACCAACCTACAAGGATGCTTCAGTGCCCACAGTTGAGAACATTTTCTTCAGCACTGTGTCTCAGGTAATAAATGTGCTTTGTCCTGGAAGACTCATGGGCAGGCAGATGTGTTCCCAGACTGCAGTTGAATGGTGTTGGAGCTTGTTCACAGGACTGTTGCAAGATTTGCAGTAGGGCTGACATCAGTGGGTTAGTGACAGGCAGTTATCCTGTCAGGTACCCAGGAGGGCTGACCTGCTTCCAGACTGAACAAAGAGGGGCGAGAGTCTAGATGCAGGGTCATTTTAGGATCTTCTGTGGGGCTGAGGTTGGCGAGCCTCTTCTCAGAAGTGAGATGGCTTGTCTTCCAGTGGATCACTGGCTGGGCAGAGCTATTTTCCAACTGTAGCAGAAGGGAACTAAGGCCAGAATCCATGGCTATCTCATGATTTGCTGTGGAGCTGAATCTAGAAAGACTGATAGTGGTATTGGTGATTCTCCCTTTATCACTTTACTGAATAGTCAGAATTACTCCTAGAACATAGCAGAGAGGAGATGAAGCTCAGGTTTAGGTCCTTTTCAGGGATTGTTTGGGACATGTCCAGCAAGACTGACACAACATGAAAATTTTAAATCATGTGCTTCTTTTTACGAGGAATTCCTATCATATTTGAAATATAATCTATATCTATTATATGTCATGAAGTATAATTATGCTTTCCATAATACAAAGGACATTATAATAAATTGACATGATAATCCAAATTCCAGGAACTATTGTTATTTGTATATGACAGGTAGTAATGATATACAATAAAAGCACATAAAAAGATAAACTGTTTTTAAAAAAATACTGCAAATGTCTACTTTTGGTTTTCATGTGTCTAAAGTATATTTTTTGTATGTAACTTGTTTGAATTATGTTTAATGATATATTTTTTATCCTTTTTGTTTTTTAGCTTAATTATATGTTGATGTTGCAACTTTATATTATGGGAGACAGAGGTATCATGTGACCACATTATGTTCCTCTAGTGTATATCTAGGCTATAAAATCGTCACCATGTAAAGTTTCCCAAACAAAAAGCCACTGTATGAAGATTTCACATGTGCTTATTCAGCATAAAGATAGCTTCAAGTGCTGACAATAACAGAATAATTTTAAAACTGTCATGAAGTATAAACTTTACACAATTGAGTTTAGAGTGCATTTTTGCTGTTTTACTCTGAAATATAGTACTGTGAGGAAATTCTCTCAAAATGTGCTCACATAAAGGTATTTTAATTAATTTTTTCTCAGAAATTATTAAAATTACTATACATTGATAATTTTTTAAGGAACACTGCAAACATAACTATTATCAAGTTTTGCCATAGAGGATAAATGAAATGTTTACCCAAGTTTTAAAATATTAATATGCATCTTTTTAATGAACTTCTGAATGCCAGACACTATTAATTTGAAACTGCAATTTAATATTAAGGATGCCATGGCATATTCATTTATTATTTAGTAAATTACATATTCCCAATATATCCTGGTGTCCCTTTACTACTCAATAATAGTTTCCTTCATTTTTTGCATTTCTCCACATTATCTTTCATTTCTGCAATTCTCACATCTTGTATTTCATAATTAATGCTATAAACTGAAAGGAAAATTGTGAAGGTTTATTAAATAATTTATGAGGAACCCTCCATACATTCATGTTTAAATTTCTTCTAGTAAAAGAAGACATTATGAGTAATCTTGTTAAAATCTTATTTTATGTGTTTATGTGAGGGTATGTATTTACTTTATTAATCTATTTTTCAAGGGCAATAAATATAAGCAATGAACAAGAAGCTTAGTGTTATATAGTATTTTGTATTATGATAAACACTAATTATTTAAAAATATTAATTGAAATATAAGTTATATGCTACAAAAATCACCATTGTAAAGTATACAATTCGGTGATTTTTGATAATACTAAAATATTAAAAATTCTCACCAAATTCTCTTCCTCTTTCTGATTCTTTTGTTTATTCCATCTGGTTCAGTACAAGCAGAATGAGCTCTTTAACTACAGATATAGTCTCATCCTTAGAAAAATGTTCAGATCAGTCTTGCACTATATTTCATTTTGGTATACAGGATCCATTTTCTCTTGGAGAATCAGTTAAAATGTCAGTATGATTATTTGCTTAATTTTTTTGCATTTTTTCATTAAAAAGAAGCATGTTAGCATACCAATATTTTAAGAAAAAACATTGGGAAAATTTGACTCATCATTTTAATATATGTTTAGAATAGTTCAGTTAGCTGGTGGTGTTTAAGAATACAGTAGTTGTCACTGAAGATTTTTGAAAGAGTTAGTGACATAATTAGCTTGTCTCTTTAGAATATGTTATTTGATGGAGTATAAATATTAACTTAGAAATAACTGAAGGTAGAGAGAGCTAATACATGATTGTATTGGTGTCAGTAAGAGAAAATGGGTGACAACATTTGAATGGTGACTATCGGAATGAAAAAGAGAGGTCAGATGCAAGAGATATTGTGCATGTAGAAATTAGAATCTGCTAATCGAATGGATATTGGACATAATAAAATGTGTCCCAAATAACTGGAACATGACTCTTAAAGAAAAGAATATAAAGTAAGAAATTGAGACTTGAGTTCATGTGAATAAAACTGGTCATGTGCAGCTATTACATGATTGAATGTTTTCATTTAGTATTTTGAAGTAATAAAAGTGAGAATGATCTCAGAAATTAAATCATCTCAAAGGATGATTTTAGGGCAAAATACACATGCTTTTAAAAAGTACAGTATATAGCAATATTTGTTATTACCAGTAATAATAATACTAAAAGTAATAGCTGAATTAAGTGATTGATGTGTGAGAAGTACTATTATTTTTCTTCTTCAGATAAAGAAACTAACCCTGAAAAGGTTAAGTAAATTGTCTAACATCACATGGTTAGAGATTGTAGATGTGCATTTTGAAACTAAGCTGTTGTACTCTAAGACTCTTCCTTTAACTCTTGGAAACTCATTTCAAAAAGTGACAAGAATGATGAGATAAATGTTTGAAGTGAGGGGAAGTATTTCAAGGGGAACTAATGGCAGTGTGTCTTTTACTGTAATGCATTATTGAAACATTCACTGTATATTTTGATCACACTTTGTATGTTTGCCATGTAGGATATTCAGTATTATTTTGGTTTTGAACTTGCAGCTTGTACATGCAGTGGCCATGCAAATATTTGTCATTTGCACACAGGAAAATGTTTCTGTACAACTAAAGGAATAAAAGGTGATCAATGCCAATTGTAAGTACAAATAATTTTTAAAATTTTTTAATGTAAATTATGTTATTAAAGTGAAGTTTTTAATTATTTTGAATTATATACATGCAAATTCATGTTTATAAGTTAATATTTGACACAAATAATAAATTTCAACTCTAATGATTGTGTAAGTGTAGGAAAAATTTAAAAAATAAAAGAATATCTGGCAGTCTATATCTAAGGAAGTCACACATGATTTTTTGAATATTTACTTTTTTATTTAAAATACATTATTTACTGTAGAATTAACCATTTCAAGTTAGATGGTCTTGTTTTTTACTGTATTCTGAAGTATCACAGGTTTTCAAGTTCAGAGAAGGTGAGAACAAAAAGTTTATATTATTTCCCCATACTTGATGAAGTTAAAAGGGAGGTCAAATCATACATGATATTAGGGCAGTTTCCATTAAAGAAGGTTTTTTGGTCAGTGGAACTATACAAGAATCATGTGGGGGTTTTTTTTGTTGTTGTTGTTTTGTTTTGTTTTGTTTGTTTTTTGTACCAGAGATTGAACTCACAACCTCGCGCCTGCCAGGAAGGTGCTTAGGCCACTGAGCTAAGTCCCCGGCAGGGCCGACATTCTTAAAGCAATTATTTGTTATGCTGTTCTTATGTTAGAAAAGTGTTCTTGGTAGGGAACAGAGATAGACATTTAAATCAATAAACAGTTATTAAGTTAGTTCTTAATTCTATTAAGGAAAATCAGTAACACATTTTTTTGCCTGAAGTATTTTTCTGACTTGCAGTGAAGTACTAGACAAAGTAAGCGTATTAATTTATTTTATTAGTTATTTGATATGCCTACAAACACTTTCCTCTTCTCAGGATAATTTTTGGGCTTTATTTAGTCAAGATATCACATATTGTGTATTTTATATAACTTTTCCTACTTGAAACTGGTTCTTCTTTTGTCTCCTAGTACTTCTTTATATTACCAGTGTACTTGTTGATATTCTTTACTATGGTGAATTTCTTTAGAGACCATTGTATCATTACCATAATGTGATTTTTCGATGAATTTATTTATTGGAATGGAATGAAGTAAGTATTAGTAGGATACTAAATGAGGAATGATTATTCCTTCTGGAAGGATAAGGAAAGTTCAAGTAAGGAATATTTAGCTGGAAGTTAAACAATGGGTAAAATGTTGGGGTATAGAAAATAATACAAAGAAGGGGAAACAGCATCAGTAAAAGAAATAAAAAAGAAGAATGTAAGAATAGCGTTTTTAGATTTTTTTGAGGATGTAGAGAGCTGAAGAGAACCTTATTCCACTCTTACACTTAGACAAATTTATGAGTTTTCTTTAAGCCATTAGAGATTTGAGATCATAGGGTAACCAATGGCTAAAAATCTAAAAAGAGGCAAGAACCTTCAGGGAGACATAGCACATAAATATTTGCTTACCTGGAGTGGAACCGTCTGGAAATTGGTAAGAATTAATGAAGGAGATTGATAGTTTGCCAGACATTGTGCACTGTCAGTCATGTAAAGCTAATGAGAGCCATGGAACTGTTGGGCTCTCTCCGTGGTTTAGAGTCTGTTTTTGTTTTTGTTTTTGTTTTTGCAAATTCAACCAGTTTTTTATGGAAATAATTAGAGAAGATTTTAAGGAAATATTCTTGTTGTCACAAGCTCATTGAAGGGAATGCCAGCCACTTGGGCGGAGCATGAGCATTGTGATTAGAGTATCCATCAAAAAGATGCCAAATTATTCATATTGCCATGAAAATGACAGTTCTCATTCTATTCTTGGCCTAATACACAGTTGGTAATAAAAATGGTAATTTAAAAAAGTAATGAAACATGAACTATAATATAAATATATAATTGGCAATGTAGTATTTTAAAGAATATTATTTAGTTTTGAGGAATAAAAAGGATCTTAAAAAACACAAAATTTTTTCAATTTTACAATGTGAATCAAAATATATTTGAAGCCCATAAAGTGTAATATGTCTCAATTAGATTTATTTTCAGTGTAATAGAATAAAAGAAGTTCAGTACTATTTGGTTTTCCTTCAATCTTCTGATGACAATCTTTTTAACAGAAACTAGTGTTCCCCAATGAGAATCAATGGAGATATGATAGAAAAAAGTGAAAGAAATTTGGATAAGATATTATAGCCAGTGCTTATGATGCATCTTGGCACTTCTCTTAGCAATCACTTGCTGGTTTCAAAGCACATTATTTCTTCCTAAGTGCAACCAGGAAGTGTTACAGTTAATGTCAGTGTGGGTAGTCCTCAACCAATATGAGGTGGTAGTTTTCCTATATTTCCCACTTCTTACCAAGGCTGCCTGAGATCATTGCCCAAAGAAAATATGCATAATCAAGTCCTTATCTCAATACTTGGTGAGGCATCTCTATTGAGTCAGTTGCTCCTGGATGTGTTCTAGATAACAGATCCTCATCATGACAGGTTTTATAATTGATGGCTTACCAGATGGCACTAAGTATTATGATACTGGTTGTGAGTTAGAGGTTATCCTGATATGTATAGTAATTATTAAGAATCTATATGTGGTCAGTTGGGATAATGTATAGTTTGAGGGAGAAGCACTGGTATTTATGTAATGTTAGTACTTGAAAAGTATGAGGGATAGTAATTATAGGAATTACAAATTTGGAATGGTTTTTTCTGCTATAAAACCTTGAAGGAGGAACTATTCATCATCTCAATCCACGGTATGAACATCAGCAGACCTCCCATTTTAGCATTTAAAAATATCTATTTCCTGTAGCCACAGGGAGGATAATACTGAAAATCATACCCAGAACTTAATCATGAGGCTGATTGAGGGCAAATGAAACTAAAGCCTCAGCTATGACAGTTCTTTCATATCAAAGTCACTGCCCGATGTGAAGGAGTGGTACTCCGAGACCTTGAATAGGGATTCTTATACGTATTACCTCAGAACTTGAACCCCCAGATTACCCTCAATACTCCTAGCTGGAAGAATAGTCTTGTGTCTGACTGGAGTAGAGCAAGTTCTCTTTCCTTGGAAACAATGCAACAATTTGACCTAAAAGTTTTGCTTCATAAAAAGATGTTTATCTTCCAGTGCATCTTCTGCCTCTACTAGGAAATTTTAAAAGAATACCTTTTTCATTTCATAGTTCTGCATCCTAGGCAGTTCAAGGCTGAGGGGCCCCAGTGGGTGAAGGCCTTTTTTGTTAAATGGGGTCTCCCTGTAGTGTCTCACAGTGGCATAGAGAATCACATGAAGTACATACAAGAGACAGAGTCTGATACGCTTTAATAACAGACTTACTCTTGAGATAATTCATTAATCTATGAATTCACAAGTAAATTAATCCATTCATGAGGGCAGAGCTTTCATGACCTAATAATCTCTTAAAGACCTCATCTGGCCCCACTGCTTGGTGTTTCACAAAGGGGATTCTTTTTTGTCTTGAGTTTTGGTGGGAACATTGAATAATTAGTGCCCATTCATTGGCTCTGTTTTCGTAGATGTCTTTCAGATGTTTCCTCCATAGAATAGTAAGGAATACAACAGTAAGGGGAACTATGAGTTTTTGTGAAATGCAGGTGGTGGCTATTTTCCGTAAGCCACAGTATATTGTAGATGTTGCCAGGGTTCTACATTCTCTAGTGTCAAAGGGCATGTCAAAATTCCAGAATAAAAGAAGCCAGGTGTAACATTTAACTCTTAAGCATAGATACAATTACTTTAATAGTCAAGAAAGCCAGATGGTCACCAGAGATCCTTAGCTGGCAGGAATTTGCAGTAATGACTAAGAGTGATGAGAAACACAACTTGAGATTATTGCTCAATTTATATCAACATGAACAAAGACAAACGATTAGCCAGTAAGCAGACTGTTATCAGGTGCACCAATGGACAGTTATCAGGTGCACCAATGGACAGTTAAGACTCTGTGAATCTGATCAGCAACTTGATTTCTAGAGCTCACCAATTAGAGATTGGGTTCCTTTGAGAAAGAACCCTTGCAAACCCATCAGTACACATAGTAAATATTCTATCTCCAATTGAATTTGAAGCCATTTAACAGGAATAGTGGTGGAGAAAAGCAGAACACGCATTACTTTTCAAAAGATGCTGGATAAAGTATTTGAACTCATGTGGATCCTGAAAATAACATTAATTTACTTGAAAGTATGTTTAAACCAGTGCAGTGGTATACCCCTAGAGTCCTGGCAGGAGGATTGCTTGAACCCAAAATTTGGGACTAGGCTGGGCAAATACAGCATTTACTGCATGTGAAAAACAAAACATGTTTCTGGTTCATCCTACCAAAGAAATATTGTCTATTACACCCTTTTAAAAAATTAAATTTATTTTTAACCGATACATAAAAATTGTGCATATTAATGGGATACTATGTGATGTTTTAATACATGTATATATTATGTAATCAAGCAAACTATCAATCATTTATCAGTCCCTGAGTGAAAACGTTTAAAATCTATTTTCTTGCTTTTTCAAGGATATAATGTTAATTACTATTTGTAGTCTTCTGTAGTTCAATAGCACACTAGAACTTTGTTACTACTAAGTGCAATTTAACCCCATTTATCATATTTTTCCCATTCCTTCTAATCACTCCCCTATTCTCCAGCTTTTGATCACCACTGTGAATTTCTGTGAGATCAATGTTTTATATTCCACATATAAGATCATGTGATACTTGTCTTTTTGTGCTTGACTTACTCACTTAACATAATTATGTCTAGTTGCATCTATATTCTCGCAAGTGACAGGACTTCATTATTTTTTATGACTGAATAGCATTCCATTATGTATCTATGTGCTGATCCTTTCATCAGTTAATGGTCACAGCTTATTTCCTCTTGTTGGCTGTTAAGAATGGTACAAGGAACTTGGTCATGCAGATGTCTCTTTTGATACACTGATTTCATGTCTTGTGAATACAAACTCAGCTGTGCAATTCCTGGATATATAGTACTTCCACTTTTAGCTTTTTGTGGAAGCCCATATTCTTTTCACAATGATTGTTAATTAACATTACACCCAGTAGAGCGCCAGGCTTCCTTTAACTCCATGTACTTGTCAGCACTTGTTATTTTTAGTGTTTCTTATCATCGCCATTCATATTGGGGTGAATGGAATTTTATTTTAATTTTGTTATTTCTGGTGACTAGTGATGTTGAGTCCTGGAATAAAGTGGGTCTTGACGACTGCGTGGTACAAGGCTTTCTCCCAAACTACCTCTACCCAAATTGTGCTTTCAACTTGAATCAAACTTTTATTGTGCAAACTCTTGAAATTTTAAGATTGGTTGTTTCAGGAGTTAATACACTTTTTCATGAATAATTTCTGTTTCCTTTTTTGGTGTCCTTAATTACTATGTTTTCATTTGAATAATGTTAAATACTCTTTGTTCATTAAGCACAACTATTGTTTAAATAAGTGAATTGTCATTCTGGTGCTTTGGGTTAATTTGCTATTTGATCCCTATTTATCTAAAAACTGTTGTAAACCTCCCAAGTCTTTTACAAGAATTATTTTCACTGAAGAGTGTTTTTAGGAGTCTAGCATAAACTATGATCTTTATTTACTATTTGGTTCTTTAGTAATTAAAATATTTATGTATTGTAACACTTTTTGTTCTAGTGAGTTCTACTAAAACCACACATTTTAGAAGTTCTCTCTTACCTATTTAAACTTAATTTGATTTGTGTAAGTCACTGCATTGTTACCCATATATATCCTATAGAATATATATAAATATAAAATATATGATTTTATATTATATAAAAATATAATCCTACCGAATACATATTCTATGAAATATGCATACTGTATGAAATATATATTATATAAAATATATAAAATAAATATAAATGTTCTATTATGTATATTTTTTCTATAAAATTTGCTTTGGAAGTTGTCCAAGAAATAGCATTATGTAAAACTAATGTATATCTTTATTAGGCAGCAATTGTTATTTTAGTTTTATTCTAAAATAGAGACTGAAAAGTATAATTTTAAAGATTTTTTAAAAACTCGTATTTTTCTTTTACTGCTATACTTAAGCATATTTTTGATGTATTTAACATGGACCTCATGAATGTGAATTGTCTTTATTATTTTTGATACTATGCTTACATGAATTAAAAGTTAGAGCTTCTGAATTTAGTTCAGAGTTTGTAATGTATATATTTTCTCAATTTTTCTTCTACCTGATAATAGCGTTATATCTTTATTCAGACATTCACTTTCTCGTATTAAAAATTGATACATATCCCAAAGTTCATAATCTTATCCCACTCTTTTGATATCTCTTATATTCTTCTCAGATGTTTATATTTGTATTTTTCTCTCACTTGTGCTCCTTTATAGGCTTTCTACAATTGATTCTTTGAAGACTTATTTCTGAAATTTCAATTACCGATAGACCTTATACTAGATTTTTAATATAGAGTTTAAATGTTTTTGTCATAAAATGAGGCTTTGAATTACATTATTTGAAAGTAAATGAGTTTTTGTGCTTTTGTAGATGTGACTCTGAAAATCGCTATGTTGGTAATCCACTCAGAGGAACATGTTACTGTAAGTATTTATATATTTTAATATTAAATTGTTTGTTTGTATTATTGGTTCAGATACTAAAAATCATCTTGAATAATTTTGGTTTTCATTAATGTCTTATAATTTCTTTTCTACCTTTTATACAATTCCATGGATGGTACTAAGAAATGGGATATCTTCTTGCTATAGTCTCTTAAATGTTTTTGGTGCATTTTCCTAATAGTAAAATAGCAATATAAATTATTCTAAACTTGGAACAAAATAGTGAACTTGAGTAGACTCAGGTAATTTTAATGTAATATTTTTCCATTATGATTAACTTTTAAGCAAATATATTTTTGGTAGATTTTTTACAGGGGCAGTTTTGGTCATTACCAAAAACAAAAACAAAAAACCCTCTAATTTTGTACCAATAGATACCTTTTACTTGGTAATGATTTTATTGTACATATGTGTTTAACTCACACAGCAGTCCAACTATATTCAAATGGTTCTGATTTGTATTCCCACTAACAGTGTATAGGAGTTTGAATTGTTCAGCATTTCTAAACACCATCTCTCTTAGTTACTTTTCTCATTGCTAACACAAAATACCCAACAAACAAAGTTAAAGGAGAAAATATTTATTTAGTTCACAGTTTACAGAGGTTTCAGTTCATAATTGGCTGGTTCCAAGGCAAGGTGGCATGGCAGACAGGCATCTCAAAGGTGAAATAGTTCATGATGACCAGGAGTTAGCAAAGCAAAAGTAAGCAAGTGACAACCATAGTATTTTCTTTCCCTCATATCTTACACAGACTACTCAGGGTGGGTAGCACTCACAGCCTGAATCCTAGTGTGGCTGATCTTAGCACTGCCCCATGAATCAATCTCAAGGTCACACACTGTATATCCAGCCACCTCTGAAGAAGCCCCATCTATGACTGCATGAGGCATTGGCGAGAAATCTAGATCCAAGCCATAACACCATCTATAACTTTTTTTGGTCAGTGTTCTTTTTTTCTGTAAAAAAATTATTTATGTTAGTACATGTTTGCAGCACATAATGATTCTATTTCTTATGGGGAGTTGGTGCATATACTTTGTACATCTCAATTCTTTTTATTCATTCCCCCTCTCTTCCTCCCTGCTATGTCCATCTCTGTATTTTTTTGTTATTTAAACTTACAAGCACATGTGTATGATACATAATATTCACATTCCTTCTGGGAAGTTTGTGCATGTACATAACACATTTTAATTTCTTTTTTCATTCCATCTATTCCCTCCCTCCTCTCTCCCCCATCCCTCGATCCCAGTCAGTGTGTGTGTGTTTGTGTTTGTCTGTGTTTTAAGTACGTGTTTGTGCAACATAATGTTTACATGCCTTGTGGGGAATTGGTATATGTACATAATATATTTTGATTCCTTTTTCTTAAAATCCTCTTTACTTTCCTTCCTTTCTCCTTCTATCCTCTGTCTTGATCCTCTTCCTTTTTTGTACATGTTTGTAATATATGCTGTTTATATTCCTTGTGTGCAGTTGGTATGTGTAGATAACACATTTTAATTCCTTTTTAAATCCCTTTTTGCTCCTTTCTTTCCCCTCTCCCTCTAACTCTTGATCCCCTTCTCTTTTGAGAGAGATCTATGTCCCCACTTCCTATTATGTTTTATTTTTCTCTTTATTTATACATTGGGATTCTCATGTAAGAGAAATCGTGTGATATTTAAGCTTGCATTTATTTTACTTAACATTATGGTCTCAAGGTACATCCATTTTCATACAAATGATTCAAGTTTATGTTTCTTTATGGCAAAGTAGTACTCCATTGTGTGTATATATGCTTTATTTAACCTCTTGTCTCCTGTTGAACATATAGGCTGCTTCTAAGATTTAGTTATTATGAATTGTGCTACTATAAACATGACTATATATGTATCACGTGTAAGAATGGGTATATATAATGTCTTTGATTGTTTGGGGAGATACATAGAAGGCTAGGTCAAATGGAATTTTTAGTTTTAGTTTGCTTGAGGATTTTTGTAAAATAGTATTAATCTATCTGCTTTTTTTTATGCCAGCAACACTTTTATAATTAATGTACTTTTGAATAAGTCTTGAATCAGGTAGCGTTTATCCTACAAATTTGTTCTTAATTTTCAAACTCATTTTGGCTATTCAATTTTTTTTTTTTTTGCTTTAATGTAGGAAGACTAAAGAGTGTCCTTATGAATTTTCACAAAAGTACATGCTACGATTTAGATTGAAATTGTGTTGAATTCATACACAAAGTTGAGGAGTTGACATTTTAAATGTATTGCATCTTTTGATCCATAGATATGGTATCTCTCTTTAGTTTTTTGTAATTATACTTTATCTCACCAATAGTTTTTATTGTATATGTCATCTACTTTTTTTTTTTTTATTTTTTGAGACAGGGTCTCTTTGTATAGTTCACACTGCCCCTAAACTCACTAGGTAGCCCACTATTTTGTTTTTTTAAATTAATGAGAGATATAACCATATGGCTATATGTTTTATCCATTAACAAATTGTGATTATTAGAATTATTTCTGGGCTTTGGCAATTAAGAACAAATGATACTATAGGCATTCATAGGGTCTTTGTGTGAATATATGTTTTTATTTTCCTTAGGAAAAGTCTTGGGAGTATAATTACTTATTTTTAACCTTAAAAGAAGCACACAAATCACCAATAACAAATTCTGGAGGGGCTGTGGAGTAAAAGGAACCGTACTTCACTGTTGGGAATGCAGGCTGGTGCAACCTCTGTGGAAGTCAGTGTGGAGATTCCTTAAAAAGCTAGGATTGGAGGTCTCATTTGACGTAGCTATTCCCCTTCTGGTTATCTTCCCAAAAGAACTAAAAACATACCACAGTAATATATGTGCACCTATGTTTATAGCTGCACAGTTCATAATAGCCAGATCTTGGAATCAACCTAAATGCCCCTCTACTGAGGAATGGACAAAAAGATATGATGTTTCTATATAATGGAGTACTACTCAGCTATAAAGAACGATAAACTAGACACTTTCATACTTAAATGGATGTGCCTTGAAAATATACTTATCAGTGAAATAAATAAGTCACACATATGTAACCATCATATTGCTGCACTTGTGTGACAAACTAAAAGAAAATCTATGTATGTATGTAAAAAATGAGTTAAGATAGTTAAAGAAAAAGAATTTTGAGTGAAAAGTAATTATCACAGGGTCATTTTCAGATTTCATTTTTACTGTGAATTGTTCTTTTGAAAATAACATAGCATTCATGACATTTGTGTTTCTTGTCAATGTTTTTCTAATGTCCGGTACATTCTTTTTCGTTATAAAATAATAAAAAAGAAGCACACACATCAGTTTTAGACATGTATGTACCATTTTAATTCATGCTTGTAGTTTTATGGGTTAAAATTTCTCTATAGCATCTCAATACTTAGTATTATCTGTCTTCTTAAAATAGATGTTCTAGCATGTCTGTTGCTTTAAGTTTTAATTTGCTTATCTTTTTAAAAGTTTTATTTTTTATTAGTACATGTTTATAGTATGTAATGAGCAATTTCTTAATGGGAAGTTGATACATCCTCATAACATATGTTAATTTTTTTTCATCCCCTTTCCCTCCCCTCCTTCACTACTACCTCCATCTCTAGATCCCTTTCCCTTTTGCAAAAGATCTGTCTCCTTTTTCCTATTATCTATCTTTTATTCTGTTTTTTTAAAACTTTGGATTTCTCATATAAAAGAAACCGGGCAATGTTTATCTGTCTAATTTTTTTTACTTAACATTATAGTCTCAAGATGCATCCATTTTGCTATAGCTAACTCAAACCTATATTTTTTATGGCGTTGTAGTACTCCACTATGTGTAAATGCTACATTTTTCTTATCCATTCATCTATTGATGGACATGTAAGCCTCTTCTAAAATTTAGGCTTTATGAATTTTGCTGCTATGAGCATGGGGATATGCATGTAATACTGCAATATGGTGTCTTTAAATTTTTTTGGGAAGATTCTGCTGTTCAACATCCTAAAATACACAGGATACTCTGCCCAGAACAAAAAACACCTAGCTTAAAATATCAATCTGACATGCTAAAACCGTGAATTAAGCCCTAATCAGATTTATATATTTATATAGAACAATATTTAACAGTTGTTTTTCATGTAGAAGAGCCACAAAATGTGTGGTAGTATTTGTGTTTATGTTCTTAGCAGATATCGATGCTCAAAGTTTACACAGTAATTTATCAGTTGCAAAAGTATGATAATTTAATTTCTTGTTTGGAATACTTCTGTTAAAACAAACGTTCTATTATTTTCCTTATTGGCACTCACATTGTTCAATTTCTTTGTCATTTAAATTACCTTTATTCTCTAGCTTTTCTAGATGTTTTTCAAATATCCTGATTTTGTTTTATGTTAACATGTTTATCTGATTTTTTAAAAATTAGTAATTAGTTTTTGGCTCTTTCGAGTCTTCAGCTTTTATTATGCCACAAACTAGTAACTAGTTTTAATTATAAGCACATTATGTAACTTAAATTTTACTTATTATGAATATGATGTATATTAACTTTTAAACCTTTCTATTTCAAAGGTTATTTTTGTTATAGATTGTAGTTGTTAAAATAAATGTGAGCCATAATCTGTAATTTAAAATTTTATATTGAATACGTTAAATAGTAAAAAGAAATATGACATCTTATTTAACTCAACATACTTTAAATATTTTCATTATAACATGTAAGTATTTTAAAGAACATTGAGAGATTTACATTACTCTTATCACTGTTATTATTTCTGTACTGTTTGAAATACAGTTTATATTCTTTCGTTAAAGCACATTTTAAAATAAATGTTACCTTTCAACTAAATAGACACATATGGTATGTGACTACCTTATCAGACAATTTATCTTCAGGTTGTATAGGGCCATCTACCTCTTTAGAAATGGCAAGAGATATCATAAAGCACTAGATGGCACTGTTGTCATTTGTTATGAGACCATCACAGTAAATTTTGAAAAGTAGTTCTTGTATGAGATCATTAAAACTTACATACTTCTGGAAAAAACAGTGGTTCTTTAGATAGTGTTAATAGAAATTATTCTAATGTTAAAGATTAGGTCAGTTTCAGATCCAGGGTTACAGTGTAATTGAAACTAATGGAATAAAATGTGGTACTACCTTATTTTAAAGAAATATAGTTGCAGGTTTGTTTTATATACAATCTTACTAGCTTTTCAAACTTTAGTTTAAAACCCAAGACAAATATGAAATGTGGTAGCAAATGTAGTTTAGTTAAGATTTTAAAAAAATTTATACAGTAAAAGGCACATTGCTATTATTCTACTTCAAAATGGTTCCCCTTAGTTCAAACACACTTGCCACTTTGTAAAGAAGTTCTGAAGTCTTATTTCTTGAGTATTGTGAGACCATCCAAAGTGATTCAAAACATTTTCTTATTATGGACTTTTTTATTTTGGGGAATACCCAGAAGTCCCGTGATGCCAGATCCAGTAGGATAAGGTGGATGAGGACACACTAGAATGTTTCTATCGGCCTGCCTTTCTGAGGCATGGCCTTTGGCAGCAGCGGTCACTGTATTTTTTATGAAACCTCATGAAGACACACAATGTTTATCCAGTAATCTTACTGTAAGCTCTTTTAATTGTCATTGGTTTATCTAATTTTTTTTGTAAGCAGACATTGTTTTTACTCCTATTATTTATTGAAGTTGATATTTTCTTTTGTTTGAAAATTGAGATTTGCCTAACAAACATCATCGTAGCTGTGAATTAAAAGCTGATATCAATCTAAGTTAAATACTTTAAAGGCTATGAATACAAAACAATGAAAGCAAATAACAATTAAAATAATGTCCATATTTTTAAATGTTAATTTTTAAATTTTATTTTAAAGAGATAAAAAACAAAAACTGATACAGAATTTCAAAACAAGATAATAGGAAATTAACAATGGTTAATATGCTGAGTATTACTATCTTTGTAGTAGTTGCTCAGATTATAAGATATAGACATGGAATATTAATCAAACAGTATAAGCATAGACCATTGTTTTAATGAACTACTAAAGAGTAGTAGTATGAGTATCTTAGCTATCTTGTGTGTGTACTATATATATATATATATATATATATATGTGTGTGTGTGTATACACATATCATATATATAGATGATATGTATATATATGATAACTCTTTTCCTTTCCTTCTTTTCTCCTTTTCCAGATCCCAGTTGTTCTTTCCTTTTCAGCAGTTTCTTCCTCTTTCACAATATCTATTGTACATTCTGGATCTTATGTACTCTTTCAGTTTTTCACACTAGGGTGACCATATGATGTTTACACATATGAATGTCATTTATTTCACTTAGGATTGTGGTCCCAAGTTGTATTCATTTGAGTTTATCCTTTTTAGCTCAGTGTGTACTCTACTGTATAAAAATATCACATATTTTTTATCCATTCCTTGGCTGATAGGCATTTGAGCTGTTTCCAAGATTTAGCTATTACAGATTTTGCTGCTATAAAAATGGGTGCATATAAAATGCTGTGGTATGAGATTTTTAATTCTTCTGGGAAGGTACCAAGAGGGGAATATCTGAGTCAAATGGGCCTCTAGTTCTAGTTTTTTCAGGAATCTCCACACCGAGTTCCACAGTGGTTGTACCAATCTACATTCCCATCAACAGTAGAGAAGGGTTCCTTTTCCCCCACAACCCCTCCAGTATTTAGTATCTGTTGATTTCTTCTTTTTTATTCTTTTTGATCTATTAATCACTTTATTTTTTTTCCAAATCCATTTTATTTCAAGGATTAAAAAAAAAAAAGGAATAGAAGAAAAAAAAACTACAATAAAATTTCAAGACACGTCAACAGGGGGCAACAATGCTACATACATTGTGCATTGTCATCTCCAAATCATTCACCCAGAACACAAGACATCTGCATTCAATTGTTCAAACAATAGCACAAATCTTTCTCTTCGTGAACTCAGAGAAAGCAATAGTAAAACTATCTTAACTATTATTTTTATATACATATACCTATATATACACTCCTATCAACAGTGGAGAAGGGTTCCTTTTTTCCCACAGCCTCTCCAGAATTTGTTACTGCTTGATTTCTTGATAATAGCCATTCTCTCTGGGGTGAGGTAGAATCTCAATGTTGTTTTAATTTGCATTTCCCGAATGACCAGAGCTGTTGAACATTTTTTCACATATTTATTTGCTGTTTGTATTTCTTCATCTGAGAAGTATATATTCATCTCAGATGCCCATTTTTGGATTGGGTCTTTAAATCTGGAAGGACTAATTTTTTTGAGTTCTTTATATGTTCTCAATAGTAATCCTTTGTCTGAGGAACAGCTGGAGAATATTTTCTTCCATGTTATAGGTTGTCTCTTCACTCTGTTGGTGGTTTCTTGTGCTGTGCAAAAACTTTTTAGTAGGGTGACATCCCAGTTGTTGATTTGTTTGTGATAGTTCCTGTGCAATTGGGGTTTTGTTCATAAACTCTTTGCCTACAGCAATGTCTTCAAGAGTTTTACCTACTCTATCTTCCAGCAGATTTAATGTTTCTGTTTTAATATTAAGATCTTTGATCCATTCTTATTTTACCTTAGTACATGGTGAAAGATGATGGATCTAGTTTTAATCTTCAGCATGTGTAGAGCCAGTTTTTCCAGCACCATTTATTGAAGAGGCTATCTTTCTTCCAGTGAATATGTGTGGCACCTTTGTTGAAGACAAGTTGGCTTAGTGTGTCTAGAGTTGTTTCAGCATCTTCTAATCTGTTCCATTGATCTTTGGGTCTGTTTTTTTTTTTTTTTTGCCAGTACCACACTGTTTTTATCACAGTAGCTTCATAGTATAATTTCAGGTAAGTGATGCCCCTGTCTTGTCTTTGTTGCCCAGGAGTGTCTTTGCTGTTCTAGCTCTCTTCTGGTTCCAGATGAATTTTAGGATTGTTTTCTCTAATTCTATGAGATATGCTATTGGAATTTTGATTGGAATTGCATTGAATCTGTGTAACAATTTTGTAAGCATGACCATTTTCACTATATTGGTTCTTCCTACCCAAGAGCACAGGATATCTCTCTGTTTTCTTTTCTTTTCTTTTTTTTTTTTTTTTTGCGGCACCGGGGATTGAACTCACAACCTCGCACCTGCCAGGGCAGGTGCTTAAGGCACTGAGCCAAACTCCCAGCCCAGGTTTTTTTGAGGCAGGGTCGCACTATGTAGCTCAGTATCTCTCTGTTTTCTAATATCCTCTTCCATCTTCTTTTTCAGAGTACTGTAGATTTCAATGTAGAGGTGTTTTACATCCTTTGTTAGATTGATTTCTAGTACTGCTACTATGAAAATGAGTATGGAGATCCTTAAAAAACTGGAACTAGAAATTTAATTTGACCTAGCTATTCTCCATCTAGGCATCTTCCTGTAAGAGTTAAAGACATCACTAACAGTGATTCGTACATACCCAAGTTTACATCAGCACAGTTCTTACCCTTCATCACATAGTGATCCATTTGTGGAAGGCCCATATAATGAAACATAATGAAATGTGTTCTCTTCTCATTCTTGTTTCTTGAATTTCTCTTGGTAATATATATAATTTCATGCAAAAATTCATAAAATTTCCATCTTTAGGATAGATAGTTTAATTGCTAAGTCTTGGAAGCGTCCCACATGTCCATCAACAGATGAATGGATAAAGAAAATGTTCTGTTTACACACAGTCAAGTACTACTTGAGTAGCAGTCGAGTAAACTTGAGTCATTTGTAGGAAAATGAATGCACCTTGAAACGATAATGTTAAGTGAAATAAATGAGACTAGCAAGCTTAAATATCACATGTTTTATATGAGAAACAGTAAAAAGAAAAAGAAAAACAAAAGATAAATGATAGGATGTAGAGGCATAGGTTTTCCTCAAATGGGAAGCAGATCAACAGATGGAGGGTAGGACATGGAGGGAAGGTATAAAAGTTGAAAGAAAATTTGAATGTGTTATGTACATGTACTAAATCCACACAAGGAATATAAACATTATGTAGTGACAAATATGTATGAGAAAAGAAAGGGGATGAAGTGATGGCTAGAGGCGGTAGGGAGATAAGGGAAATGTGATAAAAATGAAATAAGCAAGTATCAAATATTAGAAAAACAAAATAATGGAAAGTAGTCCATACATTTCAATAATAATATTGAATATAAATTATCTTAATTTGCCAATTAAAATATACAGACTGGTAGGTTGAATTACAAAACATGACCCATTTGTTTCTTGCCTGCAAGAAATGCACCTTAATAGCAAACACATACACAGTATGAAAGTGAAAGAATGATAAATGTAATTTTAAACAAATGAAGCCTGAATTTAAGTAGCAATACCTACATTTATGTCTGGCAGAAGATATTTCAAGACAGAATAATTCAAGGGACAAAAAGAAGGTTACTACATATTAGTAAAGGGTGCAATTCACCAAGAAGATATTGTAAATATATATGTGCAAAATTTAAATGCACCCAACTTCTTAAAACAATCACTGTTGAACATCAAAAGGGTAGCTCCAATACTATTGTATTAGGTGACTCTGAGGCCATACAATCACCAATAGATCATTCAGACAAAAATATTCGAAGAAATATTAGAGTTAAACTACATTATAGACCAAGTGGACTTAACAACTTTTTTTTTTTTTAAGGAGAGGAGGTTTATTTAGCCTCGTGTTTCAGAAGTTTCAGTCCTTGCATGGTCAGAGGCATGATGGAAAGGTCTAGGAGGAAGAAAGCTGCTCACCTCCTGGCAGTCAGGAAGCCGAGAGAGAGAGAGAGAGAGAGAGAGAGAGAGAGAGAGAGAGAGCCAGAGTCAGACAGAGACAGAGAGAAGGGAAAGAGGGGAGGATATATAACCTTCCAGGTCTCATCCCCAGTGATCCCCCCTTCCTATCAGATCCCACTCTTAATAGCAAGTCAGCTATAGCACCCCCATGGTTCAATCACCATGCAAGAGCCCCATCTATGAGGGCATGTGACTTTGGGGAACATCTAGATGTAAACTATGACTCTGGCCATAAATATATCCAGTACATTGCAAACACACAGCAGGTGCTTGATAAAATCTCCATCCATCTCCCTCTTCCTTGATTAACAACTTTCCATCACACATTTCATACAATAACTATAGAACACAGGTTTTCAGCAATTCATAGACTTTTCTTCAAAACAAATCATACTATAAGTCACACAACAAGTGTCAATAAATACAAAATAATGAAATAACATTTTGCATCTTATGAGATGATAGTGGCATGACACTGGCTAGCTACAGTCAGAGAAATTATAATAAATATAAAAATGAAAATTTATAAATGCAGTTTTGAATGATCAATTTGTCTTTGAATAAGTCAGAGTAAAAATTTAAAGATTCATATAATCACAGCATACCAGAATCAGTGGGATACAGGTGGGAATTCTAAGGGGGAAGTTTATAACCATTATTGCCTACTTTAAAAAGAATCATTGGACTCTCCAATAAATAACCGAATGATGCCTCTATGCTTCTTAGGAAATAAGGAACTAATAAATCTAACTTCAGTGAAAGGAAAGAAATAATAAACATCAAAGCTGATATTAATTAGATACAGAATGGGAGGACAGTGTGAGATATACAATGGAAAGAAATCAAAGGATGCTCTTTGAAAAGATAAACTGAAAAGTCCGTAGAAACCTAACTGAAAGAAAGATGACTCAAATTAACAAAATTCCAGATGAAAAAGGAGATATCACAAAAGATACTACTGAAAAGTACAAGATCATTAGGCACTATTTTGAAACTTTTTCTTCCAGTAAATTGGAAAATCTAGAAAAATAGGATAAATTTCTAGGCTATTATGACCTCTCCAAATTAAATCAAGAGGATATAATAAAATGCATAAATAGATCAATAATAAATAATAAGATTTAAATTGTAATAAAAAGTTTCCCAAGAAAGAATAACTCAGTACTGATTGGATTAACTGATGAATTTTATCAAATGACTAATAAAGAATAGAAACCAGTTGTTTTGAAATTATTCCATGAAATATAAAGGGAAAGAATACTCCCAAACTCATTCTACAATGCTGATATCACCATAATACGAAATCTGGATAGGTACACAATGAATAATAAAATCTGAAGATCAATATTCTTGATGAACCTATAGGTACAAAAAAGCTCAATAAAATTTTTGCAAGTATATTCAGTGACACATTAAAAAGATCATAAATATGATCAAGTTGATTTCATTCCAGTGATGTAAGAATGTTTCAACTTGTATAAATCAATAAATGTAATACAATGCAAAAATAGAATCAAGGATAAAAGTTCATGATCATCTTACTACATGTAGTGAAAGCCTTGTGCAACATCTAACATCCCTTGAAAAATCTAAGTATAAAAGTATTCAGTGTTACACCTCAATATAATAATGGTTACATATGATAAAGTCATAACCTACATAATTCTGAATGAATAAAAACTGAATTCATTTCTTCTTATATCCAGAATAAGACAAGGCTGTTTACTCTCACCATTTTTATATAATATTATGTACTTGGAACTTTAGCCAGAGAGGTCAGGCAAAATGAAAAGGTAAATTGGATACAGATAGGAAAGGATGGTCTTATTCTTTATTTACATGTCCCAAATAAGACTTTACCAAAAGATTCTTAGAACTAATAAATTAATCAAATTAGTAGAATAAAAAAACCACAAAAAACAGTACGTGTTGTGTAATCCAAAGAAATTTGCTAAGAAATTAGATAAATAATTCCCTTCACAAAAGCTTCCACAAGTAAAATATCTAGTAATAAGCCTAATTATAAAGATAAAATAACTCCACAAGGAAAACTCTAAAACTCGTAAAGTCTTAAAGAAAACTATTGAGATGGAAGGACTTTTCATGTTCCTGGATAAGCAGAGTCAGTATGTTAAAATGACCAACAGAAATCTACAGATTCAATACATTCCCCATCAAAATATCAATGATATTTTCCATAGAATAAGAAAAATAGTCCTAGAAGTTTTGTAGAAGCAAAAAGACCTGGAATTACCTACCTAACTAACTAAGTAAAGAAATGAAATCTGGGAAAAAAGAGTAATCCTAGAGGTATCATTATATCTGGTTTCAAAATATAATAACCATAGCAACAAAACATAGTCTGATAGTAGCCTTAAAATAGAAACAAAGAACAATAAGACAGAATAGAAGACACAGAAATAAATCCACACAGCTATAGTCATATGATTCTCGAAAAGAATTTACCCAAACACAGTTTGCTTAAAAACAAACAAACAAACAACAAAACAAAACAAAACAAAATCAGCTTCTTCTACATATGGTGCTGGGAAAACTAGGTATTCATATATAGAATACTGTAACTTGATCCCTGTCTCACAATGTATATGATCCGTGTATACAGGATTAAACCAGATTCCTGTCTCACACTGTGTACAATTCAATTCAAAATGTATCGACGACCGAGGTATTTGACCTGAAATTTGGAAACTCCTAGAAGAAAACAGGGAAACTATCAGATACATTAACAGGAAATGACATTCATTATAGGACTCCACTAGCTTAGAAAATGCTACTGAGATTGACAAATGTGATCACATCAATTTATAAAGTTTCTATACAGGAAAAGGAAACAGCCAATATAATATAAAGGCATTGTATGGTATAGTACAGGGAACATTGTCAGCTACTCTTTTCACAATGAAACAATATCCAGAATATATAAATGCTTTAGTTACTTTGTTGTTGTTGAGACACATTATCTGACACCTGCAGTTTAAAGGAGGGCAGGTTTATTTTGGCTCAATTTTTCAAATTGTTCATGGAATAGTGGCCAGGAAGCAGAGAGATGAGGAATTGGGAAGGAAGATTTTTCCTTCCAGGTAATTTGCCAGTAAGATGCCTCCTCTAACCTGACCCCTTTTCTTAACAGCAAGTCCTTTATACTTCTCCCCATGATTCAGTTATCTTGTAAAACCTTTGCCTATGAGAACATGAGGCCTCTGGGTACATTCTTGATCTAAACTCTGACCCCCAAAAAACTGATGCACATCTCTTTATGCAAAATGCATTTAATTCATGTCTAAGAATTGCCAATCTTTTTTTTTTTTTTTTCCTGATACTGGTACCGGGGATCAGACTCAGCCTCGTGACCTCATGCTTGCCAGGCAGGTGCTTGTGCTGCTGAGCTATATGCCAGGCTAGAATTGCCAATATCTTAACTGTTATAGAATTGCTAAAAAGTCTGTCTGAGGTCTCTGAGAATCAAGGCAAACTTTTAGCTGTGAGTCCCTGTAAAAAAAAAAAAAAAAAAAAAAAAAGAAGCAAGTTTAGAACTGCTGAAATACAATGGTGCTGGGTAAACATTGTCTTTCCAAAAGGGAGGGATGGGGGACAGAAAGAAATAATGCCAAAACAAGACTGAAACTCATCATGGCAAACATGAAGTCCCGTAGCTCCATGTACAGTCCCTGGGGAAAAGTTGTGAACATTTTAAGTTCCCTCTCACTACAGGATTGATGCCTGCAGCCTGCATGATTTCTCTTCTGTGGCTTTCCTCATTGGATGCTCGACGTTCCTTTCTTCTCCAGCTTCCTGGAATCTTCATAGGAATTTTGGCTTCCTTCTCACAGCTTTTGACACTGCAGATAACCTGGCCTCCCAGCCCTTCTTCTACAATTTTGGAGGAATCCTCCATAACATCACAATTCTTGCTTTCTACATGCCTGTAAAACCATCACATGGTTGATACCAAGAATTTCAACTAGCTCAAGGATTATCTGAGCCCCCTTGGATCATGGCTGGAAGCTTCTGAGTACCTGGTTTGACTGAACACTGTGAAACACACCTCAAAGTACCAATTCCTTGGGCAACCCTTTTCTACTATGGGGACCAGAGGCTCTCTCCTCAAATGAAAGCTTTGCAGCTTTGCACCCTTAAGGGTACAGTGGGTAGAATCTTGCGGATTCCTGAGAGGCCCTCAAAGCATCTTTCTTATTGCCCTGATAAAAGGACTTTTCTTCTTTTTAATGCTAATCTTTTTAGCAACCAAGCTGTCTTCTGCTCCAAATCTGCAGGCCCTTTTGTTCTGGTAAAATTGAAAACTTTTCAATTCAGCTTTTTGCTTTTGATTTTCTGTATAAACCTGACTAAAAGCCTCCAATTGTATCCATACCACAGTCTAAATGCTGAGTTCTCTTGAAATTTTCTCTGCCAGAATAATTAGCCCACTGACCTTAATTTCAGTACTTTGTAAAGTCTCAGTGCATGAACAAAATATAGACACTCTCTAGTATAGAAAAACACACATGTTCTGGAGTCCTACTGCTCATGTTTCAAAGCTGCTCATATAGTTTATCTAGAACAAAAAAGATGACATGAAAGTAAAAGTGAGAATATTAGATAGGAGGAAAGTGTTCAAGAATGCAAGGAAGGAAGGGAAAGCAAAGAGAATTTGTAGGTGGATATGAGCAAAGTGTGTTATATACATTATGAAAATGCCACAATGATACTCAATATTCTAAACACTTAATATACACTGATAAATATATTCATATATATGGAAAAAAGAAAGCCAGTAACATGAAAACACTGAACAAAGTAGAGAATCAAGATAGGTAATTTATGAAATCTGAAGAATCCCATAATGTCATTCTCTAACAGGGCATTTAAAATTTGGTCTTCATCAGAAGAAAATGCAAAGTTACTACAGAGCATTCAGTGGAAAGTAAAATGGTTAATTTTATTTTTTAAAATAATATTTGTTTACAGCATGTGAAACATCTTGGTGTGGGTAATAGAGCAGGAGAGAGATCATTTTTTGATCACTTTCTGTGACATCTTCTGTAGGTATATATTAAATGTTGCAAAGTCACATTGCAACTCTGAATATAGTTGAGTTTATAGTCACATACACTTTGTCATTTACTAAACAACTGTCTAAGTCAGCATACGCTCATATTTATAAACATACTGTTACTTAAAATAAATATGGATCTTGATATTACTATTAACATCTGTGCTTATACTTTCAGACTCCTCAGCATAGTTATGATCATAATTTCAAATATTTATGAACAAAATATAATACATATTCATGTGAATATCTGATATTTGAAATTTTGAGAATTAAGTATTTGAATAAAGAAATAAAATAGTATTTATTGAAGGCCTTTATTTTATGAGACAATCTTCTCTAAGCCAAATACATGCTCAATTACATTTAATCCACAGAGTTATCTTATGAGATCGGCATTTTTATCCTCATTGTACCATTGAATCTCACTGAGGTTAATTAAATTACTTCAGTAACCCAGTTGATATGTGGAGATTACAACCAAAATCTCTTTAAATTTTGTAGATAATTAAAAGTGAAAGACTGTATTCACTGAAACATGAACACGGTCACAAAATAAAAGCAAATTATTAGGCTGCAGTTTCTTTCTGAAAGAAATTCTGTGTACAATTTCTCAAGCAATTCAAAGTTTATATATGAGTTCTGGTTCCCACAAGAGCTGAAATGAGCAGTGCCATTGATATGTAACACAAGTCAAGATTATCTTCATTTGTGATCCTGGTATGCCTGAATTTTTGGATCACAGATATATAGGTGTTTCTAGTATACCTGATTAGTTTTATCTGATTATTTTATTATTACCCTGATTATTTTTATCATAGGGTACTATTTTCTTAAAATATTTTATATAGCCTTTTTTTTTAAAGATAAAAGAAATTTTAAATATTCAGAACTTGCTATTCATCATCCCAAATATATAATGTATTTGGATTCATATTCTCTTTCACACATATTTTCTATACTTTTTTTGTCATCAATTTTTCAATTAATCATTAATTTAATAGACTATGTGACCATGGTCTATAAATATTTTATGTAGTTTCAAAACATTTTTACTTGTTATTTTATTTGTTGAAACTTCTTTCTTTATGCAATATTTTTTTATTCATCTCTTAATTAGGAATACAATTTTTTCTTACTTGGTAGTAAACGGCAACCTTTTTCTTCATCATTGCTAGGCCAAATCTTACTGAAGAACCATAAAAAAAATCCGCTGTTGAATTTTGAAATTTAACCTTCTGTGTACTCTAGTCATGTAAGACTAGGATGAGAAACTGATGGTGTTCTATATTATTGTTATATTTCTGTTAGCCTACACCTTCAGAAGTATGTGATTAGAGAAAAATAAGACATTTTGGGAAAAAATAACTTGCCTATGAGTATTTAATCATTTAAAATGTGTGTAGACATTATGTAAAAAGTATGTTAAATATCAAGGATTGAAAAGAAGAAGATTTCTAAACATTTATTTTTAAATTTTCTCCTTTATATCCAATTGTGGGAATTCCCTATGTTCATTCTAGAAAAGTTGACAAAAAGTAGACTCACAGATAATTTATCCAGAGAAAAGTTTTGCTTCCTTTTATTACATAATTTTATAGGCTTTTATTTATTTAATGACATTCAATAGTAGGCTAAATAATTCATCTCTAAAATGTCCACATCGTAATCCCCCAGAACTTATGATACATATTTATCTTAAATGGTGAAGTTAAAGACTTGATTGAGGATCTTGAGGTGAGGACATTATCTTGGATTATCCTCCGCAATCTTTTAGTCACCATTATTCTTACATAAAGACCTGAAGGCGAATTGACTATAGTAGTGAGAAATTATATGGTGGAAGCAAGTGGTGGAGAGGGATGATGAAGGGATATTAACTAATGAATGAGAACAGCCTCCAGAAACTGGAAAAGGCAACTGTTACCATATACTGAGTTTTCTTATCTGAAAGACTATTAGGAATGTGTTACCAAAATGTGATTTTTCTATTCTTTTTCCCACATTTTTTTAACTTTTAAAGAGAGTTGTCTGTGCTTCTCATTGATCTGTTTATTCACTATTTTACTTATATCAGATGAATTTATGAATATTTTAATTTTCATTTATGGTAAATTGTTAACATTTTTCATCATTCACATTGTTGAAATCTCCCTTTTCCTTTTGATATGACTCCATGATTTTCTGAATACATCCTTTCTTTATTTTTAACAACATTTCTTATTAGTACATGTTTGTGATGTATTTGGGGTAATATATATATATATATATATATATATATATATTGTATCTTGATGCTTTTACTTTGTTTCCCCACTCCTTCCTCCGGTCTCCTCCCTCTTCACATTTCTTTCCCATCTCAAGAAAGCTATTTCTCATTATGCTTATTTTCTTGTACTGCAGTGTTTCAGACTCAGTTTGTGCTTTTCCAGTCCCAGTCCTGGAACTGGCCCATTTACCCAGGAAGCCATGGTTTCTTGTGTTAGAGAATGTTATTTAGAAACCAAGACCTGGAAGTTAAGTATTCTGACTTGTTCTGAGATATTATTTTTTCTTTTCTAAGTAGTATTTTAAAATGCAATCACAAGTTTGTTTTCAGTTTGTATCATGCTTTAATTGAAAGCAGTGCACAGTACTCTGAATCTTGTATATTATCTAATGGAAGTGTTAATTGTTTTTCTTTCACAGTGTTGATAGTTTAAGGAATCTAACTTGAGATAAGTGTCCACCTCATTCGTTTTTGACAAAAACAAATAATTATTTTCTTATTTAAAATTTAATTTCCTTTGAAGTACCATTCTATCTATCCTTGTTTTTCCCTTTCACCAAACTCCTAGACACTGCATTTAATACTTTAGTACTGCACTCCCTGTCTTTTTCTTACAATCTATCTTGGTCTCAGTTTTGAAAATTTCAATTTCTATATGTTTTTTAATTATGTATTATGTAAATAAGTGGTCAGTTACCAAGTGATTTAACTTCCCATACTCAATAGTGACAGGACAGCTTTATTATAGCAAAAGATATTGATTGAAAGACATTGAAATATCTCAGTTGCTGGATTTTTTTCTCTCAATTTCTGAGATGTAGAGAATGTGCTCTTTTTAGATGTTGACTCTCTTTGTACCAAACAATGGCAGTAACAACAACAAAACACATTTTAATTGCTGATAGAGAAATATTTGTGGGAAGATATTTGAATTTTGAAGGTTAATATTGTACTCAAAACCCTGGTAAACATTCCTATTATTTCTGATAATTGTATGTGTATATTTGGATTTTCCAGCCAAAATGAATACAAATTTATGTCCTCTTTTTAATCAGTATGTCTATAATTTTCATTTCTATTAAACATAGTTTTCAGGCCTTCAGTATTCTTTCTGAATGCTTTCTACTTGATCTGTTAATAACCTGAAGATGTATGTTGAATATTCTTTTAGAGGTTAGTCATATGCTTTATTAGTGCATACTTTCAATATAGAGACATAGTAAAAGAATCCTAAAACACACAGCCTTCTGGAACTTTGTCATTTAGAGTCATGTTAAAACAGTTTCAGATGAAATAATTTAAAGGAGGTACAATGAATTTAGAATGTGTAATAAGAATATGTGACCATGGAGGTATAAAAGTGTAAGTTAAAACCATACATTGGTGAATTTGCCCTTTAAAAAATTTTCATCATCAAAGCAAAAAGCATGCCTCTGATAACCAACAATAAGTCACAAGAGAATATGAAAATATGAGGAAATTATAAAGTAATTGTTTTACTAATGGGGATATATAAATACATTTTATTCAAAAAAACTATGAAGCACTTAAAAAGAAATACATGTAAGTGAACTAAGAAACATAGAAATAGATTCAACGATATCAATAATAAATTAAAAGCAAACAGATGTACTTTATCATGAAAAATTCATTGATCAATAAGACACAAAATCAAGATGTATTCTAGTAATAATAGATATATGTGAAAGAGGGCACACAGCATGAAAGGATGAAGGACATGTCAGGCAAATACTCTTGAAAATAAACTATTCTAGGTATGTTCATACCAAAACAGACTTTGAGACAAAAAATGTGATATTAAGGACATCAATTCAATTCATCAACATACCAGTATGGTGATGGTAATTCTTATAAAAGCTGTAGAATTAAAACAAATATATTCTTTAATAGCTTTTATTTTATAATAAAGACTTTATATTAAAAAGAGAATGTAAACACATTTCATTCCAGTTAGCAAACAAAATTTTTCTTCAGTCAAACACAAAATCATAGAAATAAACTGTATTATCTGCAGTCCAGGAAAGTGATCAAACTTAGAAGGTTTAGGACATCAGCATTTAGAAGCATAGAGATTGTACTTGAAACTACTTGAACTGGTGATATATTCAGGGACAACACAGAGACTTAAAAAAAAGAGGCTCGACTACAAACCTTGGCCCACTAAAGAATTTAAAGCCAGAGAGAAAGAAAAATGAGACTCATCAGTGGTAGGAGGAAAACTAGGAAAGTAAGATTAGGAGGACTAGACATATGTCTCACCAGTTTAACTATGCAGAATACTTGTTTATAAAAATAATATGCATTAAATTGTGGAGACTGAAGAGAAATGAATGTGACAAGTTTGTAGTGGTTTGGGTCTTTGCTTTCCTACTTTTACTTACCTCCTTGGCTTTCCTCTTTCTTTCTTTCTTTCTTTCTTTCTTTCTTTCTTTCTTTCTTTCTTTCTTCCTTCCTTTCTTTCTAGATTGGCTGTTTATTTGTTTTATTATTTCAAAGCCCCAGCTGTTTGATTCATGGATCTTTTGTGTTAGTGTTTTAGTCTTGATTTCATTAATTTCTGCCTTGTTATAATTTTTTCCTTGTAATAGCTTTGGATTTGAGTTGTGCATTGATAGGTTCTTTATTTGTGCCTATCCTGTTTTTCTGATTTGAACATTCATAGCAATAAACTTTCCTGTTAGGACTGCTTTAATTTTGCCCTGTATGTTTTGGTGTGTTGTAGTGGCATCATTTGATTTGACTATTGAAGAGTGTATAACTTAATTCCATGCCTTTGCATAATTTCTGTGGTTTCCTTTGGTATTGATTTCTGGTTTCATTGCAGTATGGTCTGATAATATGCATAAGATAATTTTTAGTCACTTGAATTTATTTAAGCATGCTTTATGGGCTAGTATGTGTTTTTGAGAAAATTTCATGTGCTGCTGAGAAAAAAAGTATATTCTGTTGCTTCTTGGTTGAATTCTCTCCAGATATCTATTAAGGCTATTTTTTAAAAGTATGGTTCATCTCTGACATTTCTTCTTTGAATTCTTTTCTAGTTGGTTTATTTGTTATAGTAGGATATTGAGGTCACCTGGTTTAGTTGTGTTAATGTTTATCCAATCTATTATGTCCAGTAGTATTCATTTTATGAAGTGGATTGCACCAGTATTCACTACATACATATTTATAATTGCAATTTCTTCCTTTTGAATTATTCTCTTTACCAATTTGTAATGACTTTCTTTGCCTGTACTTATCAGTTTTGGGTTTAAATCCACTCTACTCCTGCTTGTCTTTGGGTTTCTGTTTCATGGAATGTTGTTTTCCATTTTTTATTATTACTCTTTGAATTTGCTTTTAGATTATATTTACTTCTGTTATACAGTATATCATTGAATTTTCTTTCTTGATCCACTCTGTCAGTTTGTGTCATCTGATTGGGGAATTGAGACCATTCACGTTGAGGGTTATTACTGAAAGGTACTGATTTATTCCTGTCATTACATTATTTTCCTTTTGCTAACAGTGCCCACTTGTCCCCTTTTTCTTCTGCTTACCTGCAGTGCATTAATTGATTCTACTAGGCTTTTTAGCCTCATCGACTTCATTGTGTCTTTCTAGGACATCATGAGAATTTCAAAACATAATTTTGCAAGATATATCAATCTGGGTTGAAAGTTGTTTTCTTTTAAGGTTTAAGCCCTTTGCTCCAACCTCTTCTGGCCTTTAAGGTTGGTGTTGAGAAGTATGCTAAGTTCCAGTGTATTGACCTTTATGAATGAAAGAAATCATCAAGAGAATGAAAAGACACTTGCCTGGTAAGCACAAATTCATGAATTCGATCCCTGGTACAAAAAGAAGAAGAAAAAAAAAAGAACGAAAAGTCAACCCACAGAGTGGGAAAAATGTTTAGCCATTTGTCCCTCAGACCAAGGACTTATATCTAGAACATATAAAGGATTACAAAAAGATCAGGCTCCCAAGTTCAAAGGTTTAATCCAAAAATGAACATCTGAGATACATAAGTACTTCTCAGATGAAGAAATACAAATGGCAAATAAATATTTGAAAAAATGTTCAACATCATTGATCTTTAGAGAGATGCAAGTTAAAACATCACTGAGATCCCATTTCATGCCAGAAAGAATGGCTATCATCAAGAAATCAACCAATAACAATTGCTGGAGGGGGTGTGGGGAAAAAGGAAACCTTCTCCATTGTTGGTGGGAGTGCAGACTGGTGCAACCACTGTGGAAATCAGTGTACAGATTCCTTAAAAAGCTAGAATTGAAAGTCCTATTCAACCCAGCTATTGCCCTTCTATTTTCCTAGAAAAATTAAAAACATCATACCACTTTGATACACATACACCCATGTTTATAGTAGCACAATTTGTAATAGCTAAATCTTGGAAACAACCCAAATGCCCATCGACCAAGGAATGAATAAAAAAGGTGTGGTCTTTCTGTGCAGTGTAATACTACTCAGCTATAAAAAAGGATAAACTTGAGACTTTTATAGGTACATGGATGCAACCTGAGAATATACTCATAAGTGAAATAAATAAGACTCATATGTGTAAACATCATATTATCTCCCTGATGTCAGAAACTGAAAGAGTAAATAAGATCCAAAATGTACAATAGATATTGCAAAATGAGAAGAAACTGTTCAAAAGGAAACTGGATGGGAGAAAAAGGAAAGAAAGGAAGGAAAAAGGAAAAAACAAAATATAAGATACCTTAAAGTGAATAGTAGTATACTATTTTCTCTTAGTTCATTGAAAAGAAGGATTTGTGCTATTATCATTTGGAGAATTTTTTTATACCCATATGTTGTACTCTGATTAACTACTTTAAAGATGATATGCAATCTATTAAGTATTGCTATTCTCCCACTATTTTCTTATGAAATTTTATTTTACTTTTTTTTCATAGAATAAAAAGAAATAAATGACTTTCTGCTTTTCTCAAACTATTTTTAGAACTCTGTCCTTCTTTTGGACTTCTGGAATTTTGACTATGATATATCATGGATAAGTTATTTCCTGACCATTACTATCTGGTTTTCTATGTGACTAATTTATATGTATGTTTAATTCTTTCCACATATGTGGAAAACTATATGTGCTTTGATATATATATATCAGAAGATAGCCATTGTGCTGTCTTCTGAGTTATCATTAATTCTAGTTAATCTTAGATTAATCTTCTTTGGGTCATTTAGCAGTGGTTGGATTCATTTTCATGATCTTTTGTTGTTTTCAAGGTATTTCTGCGTAATTGGTCACCAGCGTCAGCTCTGTCTTCTAGTTCTGACACTGTCTTCACATTTGTTACTAATGCTACTCATACATTCATTAGAGTTTATAATCTTTTGAATTTCTGTTTGGTACCTTTTCACAGACTCAAACTGTTAGCTAATCTAGTCATTTGTATTTTGTATCTTTTAAACAAAAATTTACCTAGATTTTTATTAATGTCTTCTGTAAACTACAATACAGTATTGTTAATAACATAAAGGCAATCCAGATGTTGAGATACAGAGAGAACCTATGAAGAACAGTAACTATGCCACCCTCGCAACAGCAACTAAATCAGCAATGATAATTGTGACAAAGACAAACTGAATCTTGACATTTCATAAATACCAATAATGTATTACCCTTATCCTTAGAAAATATGCCTGTAATTGTAATGTGAACACCAAGACAATTCAAATATTGAACACAGGAAATGTCTACTAAATATAATAACAATAGAAAATATTCCACTAGCAATAGAAAATGTTAAATAGTACTAGTATAGAGTTAACTATCTAAAAATTAATAAAGCTTAGCATTTATCCTAGCAAACACAGAGGAAGTAGAATGGGGACTAAAAGAAGAAAAATATGTGAAATTATGCAGTGGAAGATGTGAAGAAAGAAAGAGAAGTGAAATAAAGGATCCCATTATTGATTAAAAATAAATTAATAGAATTACATAAAGGTAACAGAAAAGAATAAACAAGAAGTAAAATGAAAAAAAAAAATAGAAAACAAGAATTAAACAATTAAAAGAGAAAAAGGAAAATACCCCAACCCCTTAAAACCCAATGAAGAAAAAGACAAAGAATGTATCAAAAACATTTTCTCTGTGTCTTTGAATCAATCCAGTTTTGAGGTCCAGCATTTTATGGTTTTCTCTATCTAGCTTTATGGCACATGTTTTATGGTGTGTCCCCCTGTTTCATAGTCACCTGTGTCTATCCACTCCATTGGCAACCATCCAAGCTAAGGTATGTCTTTGCTCACATTGGTAGATGTTGAAAGTGATCAGACCTATGATCTGTGCTGGATTAGGCAGTAGGATAATATTTCAAGTAGGTTGCTGTACTTACTGACAACATTTTAAGTCCCAGCTGCCTCTCAATGCCACACACACCAGGCCTGGTTTCTCACTATGGAGCATGGAGTTCCATACCTTTCTGGCCTGAATTTAAACTTCCCAGGGGATCTATGTCTAAGCTACATCCTGTTCATGACTGTCTTTCATGACTATCTGTCACTGAGTCACTGTGTGAGGATAACACTGGAAATCTTAAGGTGAAGCATTTTTTTTTATTGTTGTTTTTTAAGGCAGGGGCTTGCCATGTAGTTCAGGCAGGCCTTAAACTCACTATGTAGCCCAGGCAAGCCTTGAACTCATAGCAGCGCTCTTGCCTCATCCTCCTCAGTGCTGGATTACAAGTATGTGCCACCATGCCTGGTAAGTAAGGTTATTTTGTAGTTATTCTGTACCTCAGTCTTAAATGTTCAACCCCTTCCCAAAATCATGCTCTGGCAATATGGAGATCATTTCACTGAATTTCTTTTCCATCTCAAGTGTGGCATGTGGAAGAAGTCTTTTTCAGAGTGACAAATCCCATGTTGTTTTACAGTTTAGATTAGCTGTGGGCTTTCCTAGGATCTAGAGCTACTGGCCTGGTTCACTGTTTGTCCCTGACGTACCAGGCCCTGTGGGCTTGCTTTATGGCTGTGGAAACTGGCTACCCCGCCCTGAGAGCAGGGTGTGTTTGCACAGTGCTTCGTTCTTTTTTATGTATTGTGCTCGGTTTCTCTAGCTTCTCTGTAGTTTCTAATTTTCCTGTCAGTTCCATTCTAATTCCCAGAGATTTATTTCTTTTTTCTGTTCACCAAGTTGTTATTTTCTAAGATATCTGCATTTTGGGTCCTGGAGAGGCTGTATTTTTTACATTTCAAAGTTAAAAAATAAAAAATAAAAATGAAAAGGGCTGGTTATATAGCTCAGTGCAAAGACCCTTTGTGCAATCCACAGCACCATAAAATTTATTGGTCCTAATATATTTGAAATTATAAACACAGTTTATTTTTTTAATTGTGAAATTTTAAGTGTGCCAAAACTGTACTATACATAGTTGGATACATGTAGTGTGTATTTTTATATTATGTATAATATAATTAAAAGTCATGAGGAATGAGAATGCAGCTCACAACCCTTAAACTAGCATTCAAGAAATACTGGATTGCATCTTCAGCATTACACACACACACACACACACACACACACACACACCAAACTTCAGTAAAGCTTAATATTTTTCTACATGTACTTTACATTTTTTTAAAGAAAAAGACATTGAAATTCAAATTGGAATTTCTCATAATTTAGAGGTAGATAGCAGACTTTATCTTGTTTTTATGTTAATACTTATTTTGTTGGCTTGCAATATGTAAAAGGTGCAGGTATAACAAAATATCACAGGCTGTATAAATTATTGGCAATAGAAATGTATGTGGTATATTTTTCTGGAGGCTGGGAAATCCAGGATCAAGGGCTTTTATCATGTGAGGGACTTCTTGCTGTGTCATAATATGGCTGAAAGTACAGTGTTTCACAGTGAGAAAATGCTCTCACATGTGTATTATGGAGAGTCAGAGAGAGACAGAGAGACAGAGACAGAGACAGAAAGAGAGAGAGAGAGAGAAAGAGAGAGAGAGAGAGAGAGAGAGAGAGAGAGAGAGAAGGAATATTTGCTGTAGCCCCTTTTATAACTAAATTGCTCCCACAGTGAGAACCTTAAATCTTTCATGAGAGGAAAACCCTCATGTCCTACTCATCTTTTAAAGTCTCATCTGTTAATACTGCCTCAATGGCATTTAATTTTCAACATGGGATTTGGAGCAGACACTCAAACCTTAGCATAGCATATTTATATCAAAATAATAGTGAACAATATTTATTACTCATTTAAGTAAATACCAGTCACTACAGAGTCTTATTTACTACCTCATTTAAACAACCATAAAATAATACCATTCTTGTGTTTTAAATTAATGCATAAATTGCATCATTTTCTGTGTATCCTAAAAATTGCTTTTATATGCAGTCTTATAGAGCTTTATCAGTGCTGATATATGAGGCTCTACAGTACATTTGTTTTAATTATATAGCATTATATGTGGCATTTTTTGGGGATAGATATACCAAAATTTACTTATTTATTCTCCTCTTGCTGGACATTTAGGATGTTTGTGCAGTTTGTTACAATTACAAATATAGTTCCTGTATATTTTTCCTTTTCCTAGAACTTCTTTGGAGTGGAACTGCAGATTACTTAGATTTTTCCAAATTGCATTGCAAAATGTTTATACCAGTTTATACCCTTTTTACTTTTTTCCTGCTTTCCTATCCTCACTTAATAGTTTTGGGCTTTATAATGTTTGTTAATTTAATGGTTTAAAAATACTATGTTTTGTTTTTCTTGCATTTCCTTATGTCTCATTTCATGCATGTGTTTTCTTTTGGGGTTTCTTCTCTGAATTGTTTGTATTCTTTTCATTTTTCTTATTTTGCATTTTGTCTTTTTTCATATGATAGTACTTACCTTAATAATTTATAGGACTTTTTAGTTAACAAATTTTGTGTCTTAATCTTTCATTGATTATATATATTGCAAATATTCTTTCAAGTTCTGTGGTGTTGCTCTTAAACTTTTTTAAAAATTACTGTTCTATAGAAACTGTAAAATTTGCTAATTTTTTCTTTTATGACTTTTGTCTTAAAAACTTTGTTCAGGTCATAAAAGATTTTGTCTTGTATTTTTCTACAACATGTAAAGATTTGTTTTTGATATTTAAGTCCTTAATGAACCGGAATTGTTTTTTATATTTGATATGGCATATAGATGCGTATTTTAGATTTGTTTTAGATTTACTGTGTGTCTCTGTGCCCTGTATTTCAAAGTCTGTCTTTGCATGATAGATTTTTAAACTACTTTATTAACGTCTTTTTGAAACACAAAGACACTGCATAATGAATATACAAAACTTAATGAATTTGTACATAAATAAATCCCCATGAAACCATCACCAAAATCAAAGTGTTATATATACCTATGTATATGTATCCAAAAGTTTCCTCCTGCATTTATTTATTTATCTTAACACTTAAAATAAGGTCTGTTTACCTAGCAAATTTTAAGTATATAATACATTGTTGTTAACAGTAGGCACTGTGTTATACAGGAGATCTCCAGAATTTAATCATCTTGAATAATTTAAGACTTTAACTACCATTTTCTTAAATCTTGATCATTTTAGCCCTTGGAACCACAATTCTACTTTCTGAATCTATGAATTTGAGTATTTTAGAAGGAAAACAATTGCATTATTTGTCTCTCTGTGTCTGGATTGTTTCTCTTAGCATAATGTCCTCTGGTTCATCCAGGTTATTTCTTATCTTTCTCCTGTTTTATCAATTTTTGCTTTCCTATGAAACATGCTATTTCCTCCAATCTGAGTTATGTGTATTTGCATAAACTTGACAGAATTTTAATTTTAATGTCTTATATCTTATATTCTAATACTGCAGTATTTCAGAGCATATTTCAGCATTACAGTATATGTTTTGAGTTCCAGTTAATTATTTATTCAAAATTTCTCTAAAAATATACTCACATATTTTCTGATATTTGGAGCCGAAATACATTTTCTGGCTAAGTAGAAGTTTGTACAGTTGGCTTCTGGTAGACTTCTATTGTAAGTAGCTTTAAAAGGAATCATTCTGTATTGAAGACTGGACTTTATTAAATTTGTTGGAAATCACATTTTCTGAAGAGCACCTTTATTAATCACTTCACTTTAGTAGTACTTCTAATTTTGTAAACTGGGATTGATCATTACTGTATGCAAGATACACTCAACTGATCTGGTACTTTGAATTCTGATAAATAAGAATAATAAGTCCTATCTGAATGCTTGGCCAAGAGTTTAATGGGACATATTTATGTCATTGGTGTCTGTTCTTTGAAAAACGTTCCTGGTTTTGAGGCAGCCTCTGTTCAGGACTGCTCAGGTGTCCTTAGTCATTGGCTTTCTATGTCCTAAAGGCTGTCCACTCATAACTTCTTACTACCTAGTTCCAATCTTGAAAAAATAAAGATAATTTGGAATGTTTGCTTTTCATTGGTGACATTTTCACTTCATTTTGAGTAAATTTTACCTTCTCTCAAGCTTGTAATCCTATGTATATCAGCTTCATTTAACCAGTGTGATCAATATTTTCTCTTTTAAACACTACATTTGCATGGCCTGCATAACATTAAATTCTTCTGGATTTTTTTCCTATCTGCTAGATGCCCCATCTAAGTGTCTTTTGCTGGTGTTTCTTTAGAATCTAATTGTTTCTTTCAATACTGGAGGTTAAACGGAGTTACATCTACAATTCTTCTTTTTTATTTTATTTTGAGAAAGGCTCTTTCTAAATTGACTGGTTTGCCTGGGGTCACAATCCTTCTCCTCCATAGCTATGATTACAGCTAATGGGCCACTGGGCCCAATAATATTTAAATATTTAACATAGATATACCTCAAGTCTTAGGTCTTTATCCCTTATCTATATACAAAGTGATTTTTTTGCATTCATAGCCGTAAATCTTATTTAAATAGTGATGGTTTACAAATTACCTGCTAGTCCTGTTCCTGAACTTGACTCAGAATATCTGGATATTCAGTAAATACCACAAATCTAAACTTTTCAACACTAAATGCCTAATTTTCTCCCCAATTCACACTTGTTCTTTCACTTCTGTTAATGGTGACTTTTGAGTGATCGTAGATAAAAGATAAAAATATAAAATTACCTTTCTTTCAAAGTCAGCATCTATTTATTCAGTTAGTTTACAGTTGTAACTTCCCATGATTTAATACTTAATACAACTAATATCTTAATATTTCCCATGACATCCACTGCTACCTTGGCCACCATATCTTGCATACATCATTACTACAGCTTCTCTGAGAGTCACAGTTAAAACTTGCTCTCACTTTGAGATTTTCTTTTTCTGCCCTGATTGAATATATTTTCTCTATTAAGAGATTCTGTTTTTTCTGCCACAAAATAGGGTCCATGTAGGTCCCCCAAGGAGGATCTGGGACCCTCAGATTACTTTCCCATCCTCCACAAAGTAGGTTCTTTGAATCTAGTCCAAGAAAGAAAAAAAAATTCAGGATGCGTCAATGAGAACAGTAAGGAGATTTATTAGCCAGAGTTGAAGAGTGCAGAGAGAATGAGAATGCAGCTGCTGAACAGAGAGATATGATGGTCTGAGGTTAGGGATATTTATGTGGTCTTGGAGGCATCCTTAAACTGATGATCTAAGATGTTTTGCCTAAAAATATTCTTTCTGTTCCTTGAATTCTTTGATTCATCTTCTTAAATTCAGGTTGCTGCTCATGACTTCATCAACTAGGTTAATTTATAAACCTACTGTATTTTAACAAATTTATACGTGATGGGTCTAGAAGAAAACCAGCTAGCCAGTTGTGGTGGGACATACTAATAATCCCAGCATGAGGCTGAAGCAAGTAGATTTGAGCTCAGAGTGAAAGCCCTGGCTTTAACCTCCAGCACCAAAGGAGAAAAACATTTTTAAATAATTGGCCCTAGTCACTTGTATTTTTAAGTGTACAGATTAAGTTTATTTTTTTAGTGATGAAAATAATATGCCAAATATGATAGTATACATACTTGTAAATGAAAGAAATATTATTTTGCATAAGTTTCATCGTTGGATGTAAGGGTATCTGTAGATTTTTTTTTTTTTTTTTTGGTACTGGAGATCAATCTCACAATCTCGCACCTGCCAGGCAGGAGCTTATGCCACTGAGCTAAATCCTCAGTACTATTTATTGAGATAGGGTCTTACGATGTAGTTCAGGCTGGCCTTGAACTCACTTCATAGCCCAGGCTGGTCTTGAACTCACAACAATCCTCCTGCCTCAGCCACCCAACTGTTGGAATTAAAGATGTGTGCCACCATACCCGGCTGGATGTCTATAAATTCTTAAAAACATAAAATGTTGCCTTATTATACTGAATTATACTAAACATATGTCTGCTTAATTTTATAAAATGTACAAGTAAACAATATGATGAATGATGCCTTGATAGTTTTAATAATAAATCCTCTTATAGCAATCCTATCTTTACTTTTCATATTGATATTTTTAATGACTGAGGTCATAAAATAAATAAAAGGTATGTGTACAGAAGATACAGGTCATCTTTATTCAAAATAATTTGAAATTTTATACTGGTGATAGTTGATCATTATGAGCAGTACTTCAATGTTGTGTAACATATGCAGCCATCATGACCTATACCATTTAAGTGTTTTACTTTTGTTTTAGCTTTTTGTATGGATGTAACTGGAAATTACTTTCCTCTGAATTCCTTTTATCAAGGTGCTGAAAGTTCCATATATAAAATAAGCTTTTTCATGGAATTGTTTTAAAATTAATAAGATTAGAAATGTTCATAGTAAATGAACAAGTAAATGCAATACAATACATGATCAGTTAATGTTTTCAAAAGAATTTTGAATTCAACTACCTTGATAGTTGTAGAATTTTAACTGGAATAAAATGCACCAAAATGTTAAAACCATTTCTCTCTAGAGACTATAGATTACTTTTATTTGTTTTCTTACTTTTATATAGTTTCCAGATGTCTGTAGCGTTAATGTTGTACTCAAAAAATACTAAATATTGTTTTAAGGAGTTAAAACTTCTATATCTGTGTTTTCCTTTTTGTTGTTTGAAATAGAGATTTATATTGTGCTAGTCTTAACTGGGCCACTAGTATTTAATGATAATTTCATTACAAGTATAGAATAGAATTTTCACCTAACTTTGTTTCTCAAGCAGCTTATATTGTAATGTACATATCAGGATTCTACTTTTTTCTTTCCCCTACAGACAGCCTTTTGATTGATTATCAGTTTACCTTTAGCTTATTGCAGGAAGATGATCGCCACCATACTGCCATAAATTTCATAGCAAATCCAGAACAGGTAAAGAAATATTATCCTTTATAATGTAACTATATTTGTTTCAAGGGCCACAAACTTTCTGTCATCTCTCATTGTAATTTTATTCCTCAAAATTATACTTTAGGCCTTGTAGAAAAGGTCAATCCTGTTCTTTCTTTTCATAAAATTTAAATATCCTCATGATTCAAGGAGTTTGTGTGTTTAATATTTTAGTTTTGCAAACAGTTTGTATAATTTACATCTTAGATTACTTGTATATATGCTTTTTTAAAATATAATGCTTGTTCATATTAATAACTCAAACTGTTAGTCTGATTTGAAAATAAAACTGGCCTTAGCCCCAGTAAAACAGTTTATGCTGTGTTAATTCGTATTCTTTAGATTTTAAAGAATGACTATATTTTTGGGAATATAGGTAAAGTTTTAATTTTAAAATGAGGATTTTTTTTTTTTTTCCTGCGGCACCAGGGATTGAACTCATAGCCTCGCACCTGCCAGGGCAGGCACTTAAGCCACTGAGCCAAACTCCCAGCCCTAAAATGAGGATTTTAATAGTGTTTTCTTTAAATTATAATCCTCTCTTTACTGATTGTTCTTATATTAATGATGTCAGTAACTATATCAGTGTGACATGAAAGTATTCAGAAATATGCTATAGGTATTTTTAAATTGTGATTTATTTTTCCATAAAATAAAATTCCCCCATTTAATAGATTTAGTTGTGCAGTTCAATAGCATTAATTACTTACTGATAATATTGTATAACAATCACCTCTATCTTTAAAGCTTTTTCATTGTCTCTAATAGAAACTTTGTAACCATTAAGTAATAACTATTAATTCTCTCCTTTTCCCCAGTTCCTAGTACCTTAATTCAACTTCAATCCTTATAAATGTTTTTTATTCAGAGTGCTTCATCTAAACTGAGTCACACAATGTTTGATTTTTCGTTTGGCTTGTTTCAATTAGAATAATGTTTCCAAGGCTCAGCAATGTTGTAGCATCTATCAGAAATTTACTCTTTGCAGTTGGATGTTAATACTAATTCCAAACTGTAGGATTTTCTGAGGCTTGAAGAAATTTATTGTAAGTGGAATATCTCACTCAAAATTTGAAAATAAATAATGTTCCTGTCAAGTGTTATCATTAGTGTCATGCACATTTGCCTAGACTGGCTGCAATTCTGTTTTACTGTTTTCTACCATCGCTGCCTCCTTCAACATCCAGAAATCCCTTCAGTTTCCAGAAATACCTAGTGTTTTAAATGTTCCCTCTTTCAGTTTTATTTTTTACTGTCATGACCTGTTGAATCCAAGGGTCCAGGCATGAGTTTTGATGATGAAGCATCCTACAATGAGAAGGGTCCCCAAGGATGCTATAATACCTAATTTTTTGTAGTTCTCTTTGATTAAGCATATGTTCATATATTGGGTGCAAGCTCTAAAATTGTTGTGAGTCACTGACCAAGGCTTCCTGCTTATTCTATAAAGAAATAAAAATAAATTGTAGAAATTTTGATATTTATACATTTCTCACATACTGAAAATAGTTTTAATTTAACCCACTAGATCACTTCTAGTCAGTGGTTTTCTGTGAACAGTTTCTGGAGTAAGTTTCCGTGTGACACAATCTTGCTGAACTCACCCACATCTACCAACAATATTCTAAATGATTGACTATAATTTTCAGAGATGTTAATGATGCTTTGATGGTATTAATGAGCTTTTCAGTAATGTTAAATGGGTTTTATAAGTCTTTAGTTATGGTACCATATATTTCAATAATAACCAAACTTTGGATAGACAGAGGATGAGCTGGGTGTGGTGACACATGCCTATAATCCCAGCACTTGGGAGGCTAAGACAGGAGCATTGCAACAAGTTTGAAATCAGACTGAACTACATAGTGAGTTCAAAGCTAGTCTGAACTACACAATAAAATGCTGTCTCAAAAAGAAAAAAGTTAGAGAATGAACTAAAAATATTACTAATACCAAGAATTTCTTGAGGGAACTTCTTATATACCCATTTTATAGCGCAGATGACAAATGGGGAAGATTAAAATCTTCCTTGGAGTTTATCACACAGTTGTTTTTGTTTTTCATTTAAAAGCATTAATGAGATCTATAATATAAACAACAAGTATATGTGTTCAGTTTAAAAGTTATGTAATTCACAGATGGGAAATTTAGCACAGGCAAAATTAAATCAGTAGACTAAATTATATGTATCCAGTATATATTCACTTTCTTAACTTTAATATTTTCTTTTCTTGGTAGTCAAACAAAAATTTGGATATTTCAATTAATGCATCAAACAACTTTAATCTCAACATTACATGGTCAGTTGGCTCAACAGGTAAAAAAGTCTTGGTGTCAAATCTCCTTTGCATGCGTTCCTATATGGAAAATTCTCTAGCATGTTTTGTTGTTCATCTAAATAAGTAAAAACTTAAAAGTAACATAATATAATCTTTGTGTTGTTATTGATAAAAATAGCAATTAATTATGAGTAAATATACATTTCTTTGTTACCTTTCATCCTTGTTCAGTTAAAATTAGGTGGCTAACAAATGTTATACATCATCAAATTGTTTTTATAAAATAGCTGCATTATGAGATGCAGAATTCTAATTCAGGCAGATTACTTCTTTAACCAATGATGAGACTGAAATTTCAATTCACCATTAGAGCTGTATATTTGTTAATCTTCCTTTTTGCTTAGAAAAGAAATTCTTCTGTCCAGACTGATAAAAGCAAGCTTAAGTGCTAAAGGGAGTACTAAAAGCCTATATAAATATGTCTTCCACCGTAAGGTTTATAAATTGATATTACTGACTTTAAAAAATGTGACCATGAGGAAATTCTAATCTTTATGTTGAATTACATATTTGTGTGCTGGTCTTTAAATACTTTTATTTGAATATAGGGTTCTGGAATCTATATGTTAAGAAGGCATATAAACTAATTTTAGAACAGGAGATCAATTTGAAATTAATTCCATTACTGAGTATACTAATTTTAATTATTTTTACAGTTCATTAAGGTGGAAGTCTTGTTAAAATTTTGGAAATGCTTTGTTCCATTTGGTTAATTTTAGTAAATATTTATTAAGTGCCCAATCTGTATTTAACTAATTGAGCATTTAGCTCATTTTAAATTATGGCGTCCTTCCAATGTATTAAAAGCAGTGATGGTTCAATTTGTGGTAAGACAAATAAATTGATTTCTTTTCCATTTTTAATTGGATTAAGACATGCAAATATATGTTCTTGTTTTTGTTTTTGTTTTGTAAGGCTTTGTGAAGTACTAAGTAGAAGGAGCTCAGTTTCTGGTGCCACACAGGCCTGAATTCCAAAGCTTTTATTTCTATTAGTGAGTGATAAACTTGGTACAAATTCTTTAATCTTTCTCAGCACTAGCTTTCAGTTTGAAAAAGAGTCATAATATATCTGGAATAGAGTTTTTGTTAGAAAGGAATATCAAGTCTCAAAAGTCTATGCCTATTATGTTGAATTTAATCAATGGTACCATTTTTAAAGTAATTCTTATATGCTAAGTCTATTTCTATTAAACATATGGGAAACTTATTTTCTTTGTCTTTCAAATTGTAAGCATGGGCATATTTTGATAATTATATTTTATAAGACCAATTCTAAAAATAAATGTATTAACTTTTTACATTAATAAAGATCCCTATTTTCTAGTATAAATAATTTATTTTGTTATGATTTGCACTTTAGCTGGAACCATATCTGGGGAAGAGACTCCTATAATTTCCCGGACTAATATAAAAGAATACAGAGATAGTTTTTCCTATGAAAAATTTAACTTCAGAAGCAATCCTAACATTACATTTTATGTGTATGTCAGCAACTTTTCCTGGCCTATTAAAATACAGGTAAGTGTGAAGAACATTTATTTCTAATGACAATTCAGTACTTTAATTATAAATGAAATCATGTTTTTCTTCAAAAAGATGATTTATTTCTTACCTTGAACATCTACCAACCTTTAATAAAGTTACAACTGTCTGTGTCAATGAATGTCCCCATGAAAACACTCTTAGAAATACTATTGAGCCAACCAAAACTGTATTACAAATTTCAGTAAAGATTAGATACTAAAACATGCAGCAAAATTTGAAGCAACTAGGACTTCTACGTTTTCTGATTGATTTTATACTTAATTGATGTACATACTCCCTTATTACTACTGCATTTGACATCATATACTTTATTTTAATAGTCTTATTTTTGCTGTAAGATGTAGGGAATGTAAAATAATGTTACTAAAATTTTAGTATTAGCAACACCTAGATACTTAGCTTTTTTAAGATATTGCCTGTTGTTATTGATTTCTTAATTGATGCTGTCTTTGTGTCATATGTTTCACTTTTAATTTGGCTAGTGGTAGACTACTAAAGACTTCAGACTTATTTCTAGGAAATATTGGGAATGTTCCATCTGGAAATAGTCTTTTATAAAATGGTGTTAATTCAGATTTGTTCATTTATTCTTTTGTGACTAATTGATTAAATTAAATTTACACTAGTTTATCAGGTAGCTCATGTATGCTAACCACTATGCTAAGGTGTTATTTTTAAAAAGGTATTAAAGATTTGCAGATTATTTCTTCCCCTTTATATTAATAAATGACAGAGTATTCTCTATGAGCAGAAATGTTTGCTGTTTTGTGTCAATTTCTATGTGGTCATTTACAGCGGGATTTAGTGATTTTTAAAATTTTAGTGTATTTACCAAAAGAACACTTAAATAATGGCAGAAATGTTTGCTGTTTTGTGTCAATTTCTATGTGGTCATTTACAGGGGGATTTAGTGATTTTAAAAATTTTAGTGTATTTACCAAAACAACACTTAAATAATGGCAACTAAACTGTTCAAAAAAAATTTTCATTCAGTAAACTTAATTATGGTTATTAATTTGAGATTGTTTTTCATTGAACAGAGAATGTTTGACTTTGATGCTGATGTAATCAGAAAAATAGCAGAAATACTTCCCTGTACATATTTTAAAAATTTTAATGTTGAGAATGCTTACAAATATTGATCAGATTTCACTTGATTTATTCAAGTTATGATTGATAAGAAAAAAGGCTCCTCTATAAGACTTACTGAAAAATTAATTCAAATTGATGTGACTATTATATTTCTACTTTTTTCCTGCTTTTATTTCTAGGTTATATAAATATACTTCACTTTTAAGCCAATTGCACTGCTATGTTAGGATGTAGCTAAATATTTAATAGTTAGAAATTAACTTTCAAAAATAGAATTTTCTTTTTAGGAACATACTAATTTTATCTTCTGGATACCAAACCAGAATTCGTATTATGAAATTTAAATATTCTTCTCTTCTTAAATAATAAAACATAGAAAATAACTCAGATGGTCAAGACACGTAGAGCCTAAGTTGCACTCACTATTAAGCCCTTTACCTTAGTGATACAGAATGCCACACTGAAGCATATGATGTGTTATTACAAAGATTATAGTAAATACAGTGTTCAGTTATTATGCATAAAACATTAGAATATTTTGATTGAGATTTTAAAGTTTGTTATTTCATATTTTGGTTTTTACTCGATATTTTTATCTTTTAAAGAAATAAAGTACAGTGCGACCCTGCCTCAAAAAACCAGAGCCGGGAGTTTGGCTCCGTGGCTTAAGCGCCTGCCCTGGCAGGTGCGAGGTTGTAAGTTCAATCCCCAGTACCGCAAAAAAAAAAAAAAAAAAAAAAAAAAAAGGAATAAAGTACCCTAACTTTTAGTATTTGCTTACTTCCTAAGACTAAGGTATAAAAAGTCATGTATTTAGTTTTTGTATCTCAAATTCTAATGAGATTTTTAGAAAAAAAGTTCTATAAATTTTAGCTATAAAAGTTCTCATTTTAGAATTGTTGGAAGAACTTTTTATATTAGTTGACTATGTCAAAAATAGTTTAATAAATGTGAAAATTTGATCTTATACTAATTCCATCATATTCTATCCTCTCAACTTTTTTACCTTTTTAGTATTTAATATTGAATATTGACAAATTCTTATCTTGTATAGATCTGAGTAGATATTTGCAGTATGATTATACACAATTTTGTTATCTGCTGTTATTAAAGATTCGTAACTCAAACATCTTGTGAAAGTGTAGTGCAGATGGGTTCTCTAGAAGACTGGGATGATGTTTTTAAATGTAGACTAATCACAGTGATTAGTCTATAGTAGCATAGCATGGTAGAATGTAAAATATACTTCGTTGTTTAGTAGAAGTCAACTTTTTTAAGGACTATCTAATTTTCCATTATACTTACAGATTTTAGTATTTATTATAAAAACATTATGCACAATATGTAAATCATCTTGATTCAGCTTATGAACTTTTTGCTTTATCCCGTATGACCATCACACAAATCAAGACTTACATAGTTAAGAGCATTCCACAAAACTTCCTCACACTTATTTCTGATTAGTGTTCTGCAGAGTTATCATTTTCACCATAATCTTACATTGCCTTTGTCTGTTTTGTTAATATGTGCTCAGGACATTTTTATGGAAGAAGATTTATGTTATTCATCATTACTTAAGTAAAATATTCAATTTCTATGTAATAGAATTTCAATTGTCATTTTAAAGTCCTTACAATAAGAACGTAAACATATTTTATACTCAGCTGTTGAACATTTGGATTATTATGAGGTTTTGGCTGTCTTGATGAAACAGCTAGAACAATTATTATATTATTTATATATTTGGTGGGAAAATTTTTCATTTTTTAAAAAATATTTACTGAGCATAAGATGGGACAGCATTTAACCTTATTAGAGACTGCCAAAATTTTTCCACACTGATTATTAAAATTTAGGCAGTTTCCATTTTTGAGAATTCTGATTGCTTGAAACATTTCCATCAACACTTCATATTGCTTATCTCTTCTTTCATTTTATCCATTTTATTATGTTTACATTAATAATTCTGAGGTTTTAATTTATAGTGTTGCAATGAATTTTATATTCATGGAATTTCACTATGAATATCTGGATCATTTTAGTGATGTCACTGTTCAATGTTTTAGTGTAGTTTTTTCTTATTAATTATTAAGTTCTTTATATATCATTAATATTATTTCTGACTTTGGACGTGAAGGCATGGTGCCACTAGATGAGGAATATAGTCTACAGAAGCTAGAAAAGTCAATGAAACAGATTACTTCCTAATACCTCTAGAAAGAACACATATGTGTCTGAGAGCTGAGTTTTAATCCAGTGAGATCCATGTCAGGTTTCTAACCAACATAACTCTAAGATTAAATATATAGTGTTTTAAATGACTAAGTTTGAGATGATTGGCTAGCCCAGCATAGGAATATGAATACATAGTATATAATCTACTTTGGTAAATGTTCCTTGGCCGAAAATTTAAAGTGGTATATTTTGCTGTTGGTAAAGTATTCTATAAATATTCATTGTTTTAAAAAGCTTGATGATTTGTTCAAATTATCTATGTCCTGATCAGTATTCTGTTTGTTGTGTCAATTTTTTAAAGATTGGTATTGAAATCTCTATAATTGTGGAGTAGTTTAGTTTTTCTTTTTATTTGTTACTCCTTATTACTCAAACTACCTGATTACCCAAACACAAAGAAAAAGTGGATTATTTGGTTAATGGTTTCCCAGGATTCAGTCGATGTTTGGTTGTCCTCAAGACAGAAATGATATGGAGGAAGGCCCTGGCAGGGAAAAGTTGTTCACGTAATGGCAGTCAGAAAACTGGGAGAAAATAAGTGCCAGAGTGGAAATACTCAAACAAAAGACATGCTTCCTGTGAGCCTCCTCCTCTAGTTAGGCCCCATCTTGTAACTGCACATTCAGCTATCATTCATCACAGATCGATCCACTGGTTAGTATAGCAATACCATGAATGAATCACCTTCTGAAAGTTCCACCTCTGAACACATGAGACTTTGTGCAAACATTTTAGATTAAGATCATAACATCTTATGGTTTAAGAAATTTTATTTCTTCTGTTTGAGCATCTGTTATGTAGATATGCATGCATTTAAATTATTTTCTTTTGATGAATTCATTTATTAAACTCTTTATCTTTTTTTTATTTAAGAGAAAAGAAAAGACACATATAAGAAAGACAAAAAGCAAAAGAGACAAACAAATGACTAGAGTAAATGCACAACCATAACATTAGAGGTTTACAAAACAAGATGATGGAAACTTCACAATGGTTGCAATATTGCATATTGATATCTTCAAAATGATTGTTTACATTAACAGATATACACATGTAAAATTGATCTAACCACATGAGTATTAACTGTTCTTTCTCAATAACTAATACATTTAGCAGTATGTTTGTTTTAGTTATCTTACATATACATATATACAACTTTATATCTTTTCCTTTTCCCTTTCTTTTTTCCCTTCCCAATTACTTTTGCTCTTCGAGCTGTTTTATACCCTTACATACTTTTTATTGTACATTTTGGATCATACATACATTTTCAGTTTCTTACACTAGAGAGACAATACGGTATTTACACATGCGGGTTTGATTTATCTCACTTATGAGTATGGTCTCAAGTCATGTCCATTTACTTATAAAAGTCCCAATGCAATCTTGCCTCATAGCTGAGTAGTACTCTATTGTATAAAAATACCACATCATTTTTTATCCATTCTTTGATTGATGGGCACTTGGGTTGTTTCCAAGATCTGGCTGTTACAAATTGGGTTGCTGTAAACATGGGTGCACAGATATCACTGTGGTATGATGTTTTCAACTCTTCTGGGAAAATGCCCAGTAGTGGGATAGCTGGGTTGAATGGGATCTCTAATCCTAACTTCTTGAGGAATCTCGACGCTGACTTCCACAGTGCCTTCACCAGTCTACACTCCCACCAACAGTGGAGAAGAGTTCCTTTTTTCCCACAGCCCCTTCAGCATTTGTTGTTGGTTGATTTTTTAATCTTGGCCATTCTTTCTGGAGTGAGATGGAATCTCAGTGTTGTTTTAATTTGCATTTCCCAAATGACCATTGATGTTAAACATTTTTTCATATGTTTATGTGCTATTTGTATTTCTTTCTCTGAGAAGTGTGTATTTGTCTCAGATGCCCATTTTTGGATTGGGTCCTTGAATTTTAGGGGCCTGATTTCTTTTAATTCTTTATATGTTTTAGATAGAAGTCCTTTCTCTGATGGACAATTGGCTAAGGTATTTTCCCAGTTCGTGGGTTTTCTTTTCACTCTGTTGGAGATTTCCTTTGACATGCAAAAACCTTTTAATAAAATGAGATCCTAGTTGTTGATTCTGGGAAGTGTTTCCCATGCAATTTGATTTTTGTTCATGAACTCTCTGCCTACTCCTATATCATCAAGATTTTTACCTACTCTGTCTTCTAGTAAGTTTAGTGTCTCTGTTTTAATATTCTGATCTTTAAACCATTTTGACTTTATTTTAGTACGTGGTGATAGACATGGATCTAGTTTTAGTTTATGGCATACAGAAAGCCAGTTTTTCCAGCACCATTTGTTAAAGAGGCTGTCTTTCTTCCAATGTCCATGTTTGGTCCCTTTGTCAAAGATGAGGTGACTGAGTGTGTTTGTAGTTGTGGTTGTATCTTCTAATCTATTCCATTGATCTTCAGGTCTGTTTTGATTCCAGTACCATGCTGATTTTATCACAGTAGCTTTGTAGTATAGTTTCAAGTCGGGGATTGTGATGCCTCCTGCCTTACCTTTGTTGCCCAGAATTGTCTTTGCTAT